>JAEIIL010027542.1:0-10891 GCA_018905715.1 Drosophila lini
TGTATGCTTAATTAATTAATAAATAATAAGGCTTTTAACTGGTTAAAAAGAGGGGAGATTGAACCTCTCAGATACTACAAAATTTAAGTACAAACACAAGCTACCTTTGGGTGTAGATTTGGAGGGTATATCCCAACCTCCTTCAAGGACATATTTTTGGTTTAATTTATTAATAAATTTAAATAATATAATTTTAATAAATAATGAGACTTTTAACTGGTTAAAAAGAGAGTTCCTTTTGGGCCAGGCTGAGGCTCAAAGTAAAGACCAAACCCCCTCTATTTGCAGCCTCTTAATAATCACAACAAGAACGTGAAAGCCTCCCTCGAGGGCAGTTAATAGAGTTCACAAAAGAGGCAACAAATGTGAGAGGCATTTAATATTTGATTCCTTAGTTCGTATTTTGTGCGCGGATTTCTTTTTTTTATGTTTGCCGTTTCATGGCAATTTCCAATTTCCAATTATAATGCAATGCGATTGCGTGCCACAAATGACAAGCTTTCATAAAATCGCGAGACGTTGCCCTGGAATTATGATTTCATATGGCAGCCTTGACTCTGGGAAAGCACCCACATAGCAAGGACGGTACGAGGACGATACCAGGACAGGACAGGACAGGACAGGAAACCCAGGAACGGATGAACTGAAATTATGCCTTGGCCACATCCTAACCAATTATGGTCATTAAAATGGCATTTGAAATGAGGGACGAAAACGGAGACGGAGACGATGGAGATGGTCAAGAAAATATTGCCTGTCCGTTCGTTCGTTCGTTCTGTCTGTCCGGGAGTTAAACTATTTAATTCTGATTTAATTCGGCGGGGTGTTCAGCAGAGCAGAATGCCACCCGTACGGTGAACAACTGTCATAAAAATCACGCAGCGGAAATTATTTTGTCACCATTTATAATTGCATTGTCACAGCGCCAGTCAATAGTGCTCTGTTTCTGGCGTTTCTGGCGTTTCTGTTATTATTTTGATTGGAGGGTGTTGAAAGTAACACCCCGCGCATTAAATCAAGTGCTGCTGCCGCTGCCCCCGCCCCCGCCCCCGCCCCGTGCCCTGCTGTTGGCTGTCCTTGTTGTCGACAACGTCATACATAAATTATTGAAAAATCATTCTACAAATAAACCCGGGACGGGACGGGACGGGACGGGACTCGCTCGCCGCCAGACAAGTAAATAAAATCCACCACCTCGGCATATTGGGGGTTGAGGGGGTTGGCTGCCCAAGGAGGTAATGAGGGGATGGCGGGGGGTGGCGGCAGGAAAAGGACACGCTCTGACTGTGTTGATTGCTTTGACAAGACCGCAAATAAAGCAGTAAATAACTGGCAACTGAGAACGCAATGGGTGGGTGGGGCAGTGGCTCTTTGGGGCTTAGTGGTTAAGGGTGGCAAGTGGGGGGAAAGTGGTGAGCGCCGGACTTGGTTACATTGCGCATACGCCGCTTGGGACACCGCAGCTTAGCGGGAATACAATCCGAATGTCCAAGCACATCCTGACCAAGGATTCAAAAGGCCAAGGAAACGCAATAGCCTGCGCAGTTGTTTGTACAAATTCATCAATTCCTGGATTTCATGCAACTGGCAAACAGAAAGCAGCAGAAGGTGGATTTACGTTATTGCAAATAAATATTTTCACTCAAATTACGATATTGCTCACTTACGATATTCGCTCTCCCGCTCTTTGTTCGCCAGTTACGAACTTCGAGGATTAAGAGAGCCAAAATGAGTGCACACCATTGTTTTTACTCAAATTCAACATTTCTCACTCATTGCTCAGATCAGCTCGCTGATTCTTTGAAAGAAATTATTAAAATAACTCAAAGACCCAATGAAAACGAACACCTGTTGTTTATTGCTTTTATTGTAAAAATATTTAACAAAAACAACAGGAGAGCTAAAATGAGTTAATGCACTAATATGTGCAATGAGTAACAATAATGAGTGAAAATGTTGGCATTGACAATAATGTTTCACTCAATTCGGCTCTTAGAAGCTCCGAATTTTTCACTCAAAAACATCGCACTGCCTAGAGCATGCACTCAAGCCATTAACATAACTCATTTTCGATCTTCCGCTTTGTGCTAGCCAGTAACTCAAGCTCGAAGTCATTGAGTGAAAATTTCGTTTGCACTCAAGTAAATCCACCTTCTGCTGCTTTCTGTTCGCCTGGTGCTTGACTCCCAGCAATGTATGAATTTGTACTGAAAATGACCAAATTAAAGGCTTATTGTTGCTACCACAATAAAAACAATACTTTTACAATTAAGGCATTTAACAACAACAACAGTTGTTCGTTTTAAATGGGTCATTGAGTTACATTTCGGATTCTTACAAGATCACAAATTATAATTAATAAAAAATTTAAAAATAAAATCTAAAAAAATCTTTAAAAAATCTAAAAAATTCAACAAAAAATCTTAGAAAATCAAGGTTCCTATCATCAACCACAATACTTACCACAACAACATTTTAAAACTCCCCGATTTGTTTTTATTCTTCATTATTGATCTGACCATTAATTTCTGTTGTTTCGTAATTTCTATTTATTTGATTGATTTAATATCTTGGGGCTACATTTATATAATTTGAATAAACTCAAAGGGAGATGATCCCAAGGCTCTCCCCACTGTGCTCCAGGTCCAATTAATTTTCCGGCGCCTAAAAACTTGAAGCGCAGGCGTTGAAGCAAAACTAACGCCATTCTCCCTCCTCCCACCCCCTCCGAGCAACCCCTTGCGGCTGGTTTCGTGGCCCGTCAGCTTCCGTTTCCGTTCGAGCGAGTGCCCGTCTATTTATTTGCAAATGCAACTTGTCCCGTTTTGACAGATATCGCTTGTAAATGGCAGCGCCGAGGGGAGGAGGACTTCCTAGGGGGTGGCTGCCGCACAGTGAAGCGGAAAGTGTGAAGGCCTGTAACGAGCCATATTGCTATTGGATTTGTGTAAATTTATTTATGTTAATTAGTTCAAATTTGATTTAATTTGCCAAGCCAGCCGCGAGCACAGAGAGCAGGAGGGCAGACGGACAGGCGGACAGGCGGACAGGCAGGGGGCAGGCAGGGAGGGACGGCTGAGGTGGGGAACACACAATTAAAAGCACGTTAAAAACGCATTTCGCAAACAGAGATCGTGATAATGGCCCATCGAAGGGGGAGGTAGATCTCTGCACAGAAAGAAAAAGTCACAAAAAAAAAGCTAAGTAAATAAATGAGACAAAAAAGAACAGGGAGAGGTGGCTTCCTTCTTAGAAGGCTTAAAAATAGGAATATATTCTTAAGATACTTGTACGAACCTTGATCACATTTTCCTCTTGAAATTCCTATCCTTAATTAATTTTCTACTCTTTCGCCTTATATTTTTCTCTCACTGTTGGGTCCCGTTTAGGCCGAAAACGAAATCGGCTAATGACAGCCGCATCAATCCGGTGCGCTAACAAAGCGTTGAAGAAATCACTTTACCAGCGGCGTCCCATAAAACGTAGCTCCGATGAGAAATCTACCCGAAAAGGATCCGATCCGAGCCCNNNNCCCCTTATCCTTGGCCCCGAAGAAATGACAACAAGACATGCGAACAAATGAAATCAAATCAAACCAAATGACCCGGCTCCGACTTCAACTCTGGCTGGCTCCAGGTTGCAGCAGCTCGAATTCGTCGGCTCTTTGGGACGAAAAGTCTAATTTGTTGATAATTTGCGACCGCCGCCGCCGCAGCTGAAGCTGGGGATCTGCTATATCAGCGCTCCGCTGACCGCCAACGATGCCCCACGGGTGACTCTCCTGCTGCCACGGCGGTACTTCCGCTGGCTTAGGATGGCGGTGCCTATGGACTTTGGGATACCTCGCATGCACAAAATAATGAAGGTAACAACTAGTATATTGTGTTGTTGTTTCACTTTATTCATTTCAAACTAAGAGTATTTTATTGTAAATTACAGAGGCATTTAAAAATAATTATAAAATATATATTATATATTTTCTAAAACTTATAATTATAATTATAATTTTATTTATATATTTTCTTTACAATTTTTGTCAACTTTTTTTCTAAGAAACTCAACAGGTTTGGCCTTTACTATTTTGTAATTAAAAAAAAAATATTTCTACAGGGTATTATTGTGGGTTTTTTTATTTATATTATTTGCATATTTGTTGTTTTATATTATTTCTATATTTATATTTATTATTTGCACATTTATACTTGTATAATGGCTTCATAGTCTCTCAAGTTGCCAGATCTTTGACAACATTCTTAGCCAGCAAAGTGTGAAAATCACAATTTCATAAAGGGATGACATCAAGGGATACCTTTTCAATTAAAAAACCAGGTTCCCGATCTTCCAAATTCAATTTAAAACCCCAAGATAAGGCCTCGAATCCTTTGTTTGTTCTTGCTCCTGTTGTACGCATCCTGGGCAGCCTTGGCATTCCCATTAGGGCCATCGTCGCCTCGCGTTGACGCCCAATTAATTTCGACGCTCATCGGAGTCGATATTTTATCAGTACCGAGGATCATCTGTCATAGCTGGGATGCTGGAGGAGGAGATGCTGGGATGCAGCTACGGGTTCGCGAAAAAGCGGCTAATTGTTTGCATTTGTGATGCAATTTAGCTGAAATCTCGCCTCCTGGCCAAATTGTCTTTAAATTGGCAGTTGGCGCTGTGCGCCATAAATCCAAGCAGCACTCCAGCTCCATAACTTGCCGTTGCTACCCTGGACCCAGTCACGGAGTATGCTCGAATTTGAAGAGCAAAGCTGGCAGTTCCTGGGGATCAGCCAATCGCGTAACGTAACCCATACTTTGGTGAAAGGGGGAAACCCACAACTAGCTGGAATAATTGTCACCTTTCTGCGTTTTCCGAAGCCCAATAGAATGCTCGTTCCTGGCCCGAGCTCCGCCCAATTGTCAACGCCGAGGGCCAAGTTAGTTTTATTCTTTTTAACGACGGACAACAAAAAAAAATACTGACAGCTGAGTTGGGTTGCGCTTACCCCCACGAAGGGAGCAGGAAAATAGGAAAATACACAGCAAGGGAAGGAAGAAACGGACAACATTTGCACCTGACCAGCCAGCCAACAATGGCAACTTCATTACAACCCCCGTGCCAGCCAGTTGAGTGAATGATTTTAATTTACCCTAATGCGTCCATAATTCAAGCCATTAGTGCAATCACATTACCAATTTTCCACGGCCAACCCTTTTTGGGGGGCTTACGGGGGGGTGGGCGGTGTGGCGTTTTGCGGTAACGAGCCACTTTCTACGACACATCCTTGGCGGCAGCAGGCAGGACCTCTAAACCAATTAGCTTGGCTCTAATCACACACATGCGAACATCGGTCTCGAATCAATCGAATGAGTGTAATGCCAACAGATGTTGGATGTCATATATGTATGTGCTTGTTATGTCCTTGCCACTAGATTCCTTTTATCTGCCCATAAGTGGGCACGAGCCGAGGGGCATTCTATTGACCTGAAAGACTTCTTTTTTTTAACCCTAAACAGGCCCAACAAAAAAATATTATAAATGGCAGCGAAATTATATTTTTGGCCTTGCCAAAGCTAGCTTGCTTTCTTGTTTTATTGGTTTTTATTTTTGTATGTTTTCTAAATAAGAACTTTACCTTTAAATTCGTATTTAAATAGAATAAAAAATATATGTCTTCCGCTTTTTATATTTTAATAAAATATATTTACAAACCAATTTCTAATTTCAAAATATGAATAAAAGCAGCGAAATTATATTTTAAGCCTTGCTTTCTTGTTTTCATCAATTTTAGATTTTTCTAAACAAGAACTTTAACTTTATCGTAGTTAAATATAAAATATATGGCTTCCCTTTGTTTTTATTTTAAATAAATATACTCATGAACCCTGAAATATATTTGTTTTTAACGATTTTAAAATGTTCCAAATTGCCAAAAATCGAATTATTAAATTCTTAAAATTCTTTTTCAGGTTCAGCAGTGGCTTTTTTACTTTTTACAACCAATCTTACTTACCTGAACGAAGGACGAAGGTGTCAATCGTTCCAATATCAAAATATAGAACATCGATAACCCATTTCCAGGCAGGCGACGGGGGTTTCCTTTTAATGGCCGCATTTATGGGAAAATATTATTTCATATGTTGACACTCGCACGTAATTAGGAATCGACTTTGGGGCTTCGATTGTTCACGCTTGATTGACTCTCGACTTTGAGTGACAGACGGACAGCCCTTTGGCCCAATTAAAAATCAATCGGCGGGCGCCTAATTAGGGCTCTTTCGATCCCCACCAAGAGAGGCCTCAATTAAGTGCCATAATACCTACTGGGTGGGTAGGCTGCCCCAGTCCCCCGGGGTCACGTGTCCTGGAAATGAACGAGCCGAGCCGAGAGAGTGTTTACATTCAAGTATTTGATATTTATTTATGCCTTGTCCAACAAATTATGCGCTTCAGTTGCATAAAAAGGCAAACAGCGACACAGCCATCGGGCAACACGTGCCGTGCCGATGGAAAACCATCATCCCCAACATTTTCAAAACTGAATGAATCTGCAGTGAGCGGAAAATGGATTTCTAATATTTTCCCCACAAAATTATTACAAAAAAATATATCAAAAGTATAAGAAAAAAGGAAGCAAAGTTTAGCTTAAAATATGCTGGCAGGCGGGAGGCAGGAGCAGGAGCAGCTGCTCCTCCCGCAGGACGTCCGGGCTTAAAAGTTGAGAAAAATGAAACTTTTATGATGCGCTTATCCTTGGGTTTTCTTTCAGATTTTTTTACTTCAATCTCCACGCCTATATATACACTTTTATATATATGTATAGTGTACATATATACGGGGCAATTTTCTTTTCGATTAAACGCTTGAGCAGGCTTGGGCAAAATGGCGCGCATAAAGCGCCATTCCGTCCGGACAGTTCTCCTCCTTGGACTCCTTCTCCTACCCCATCTTACGTCGCTTGGCCGCCCCCGCTGGCGGCAAACCGCTATCGAACTCGGATGTATGCAGGGCCCTGGACTTGCTGAGGCTCTTCAAGAAGCTGCTCCGTCCGCCCACGGAGTTGGTTGCCCCTCTGGAACCCTCTTGCGGCTGCTGCTGCTGCTGCTGTTGCTGCATCTGGCGTCCATCCTCGCCGACCTTGGTCGTAAACATGCGTCGCTTGGCCCGCTTCTGGGCCTGTACTTTCTCGGGATCCCTAGAAAGTATTAAAAAATTAAGAATACTGCAAAGAATATACCCAATCCGATCACTTACCGCTCCGTGTAGGTCAGCCGGTTGGTGGGTGGGGCCGCCTTGGGGGCGGCATGCTTGGCGGCAAACTTGCTGGGAGCCTCCTTCAGGGCAAAGCTCTTGGCGAAGTGGCCCATGTGGGCGATTCGAACGTTGAAGACGGGCTTCAGCTCCTTGGGAAACGTCGAGTAGAACTTCATCCAGGACACAAAGGCTGCGGACGAGAGAAACAATAATAGAGAGCGCGTTTCGGGGAGGAGTTGGAGATGTTAATGCTTTTAGAATTAATTGATGTCTTGGCTTAAGTGCCAGCGCTGGCTGCATGTGTGTGTGTGTGTGTGTGTGCCGCATTCATTACAAAATAAATTCGTTAAAATGACAAATGAGCAATGTCAGCAAAGGATTTCACATCCACATCCACATCCCAAGCCTGGCCGGGGTCTATTGTGTGTGCATATAATATATAATGTATACGACGCTTGTGGCTGTCACTGTCGTCGCTGCGGTTCGCTGTTGTGGGCATGTCCTTGCTAATTACGCAGCACTTATGCCAGGCAATTCCAAATTATACAACAATGATATCAAATTACCAACGGAGCTGGGAGCCCGAGCCACTCGGCAACAAAGACCGCAATTGTTACCCCGATAAGGATCTCGCGCAGGGATCAAATTGACAGCGACAGAGTGCGGTGCGAGTGGAGTGGATATGTAAATCAAAAATGTATCTTTTGCTACAACAATAACTACATATAGGGGGGTTGTGCATCTAAGGATATATAGGTTTTTTTTTTTTGTGTTTAAAGTTCAATATCTGCAGACGAAGCAGGGAAAAGCAGGGGTTTTATTTTAAATTCACGTTGTATTATATTGATTTGTATTTTTTTTTATCATCAATAATGATTAAAATTGAGTAATATTATTAAAGTCAATGATAATTATTATATTTTGGATCAAAATAATTAAAATCAACACCATTGCTTTTTATTGAAAAAGTAAAAATCAAAAATAAACATTACTTTTGATTAAAATAAAACAAAAAATATTAAATTCAGTTTAGAAAAAAATGTACATGTTCAGAAAATTAGGTTTCAATTTTCACTCCCTTAAAAAAAATTATAAAGCTAATTTGTATTGCCTTAATTTAGGTTCAAAGAGCAGATAATAATAGTTTTTTATTCAACGTGTCCGTAAATTTTAATAAAAAGCTCTTTTAAGGTTTTAATGATTTGAGGCTCTTAAAGATTGAATTCTATAATTAAACTTTTACAGTATATTTTATAAGTAATGAGCTATTTTTTTAAAAATCAAAAATAAATGTATATAAAAAGTTGATCCTCCCTTAGGGCGACTTTACATTCTTTTTAGTTTAACTAAATTTTAAAACAATCATCTCAAGCTATAATAAATTGTTCCTTAATTTATATACCCACTAAAACATAACTAGATTGTCTCGGTAAGAATTCCCAAATAAATTCATAATAGTTGCATTTTCGTTGCCCAGGATCTGAGCTCATAATCGAAAGCCGGAGAAGAAGCGCAGACCACAAATCCGCACCGAATCCCCGAATCTGCTTGCCAGGAGACGACATCCTGAAGAGGAAGCTTAAGCAGCAGAGATGGATGCAAAGACGATCCTGCCCCGGCAATTAACTCACACAGCAGTGTATCTGTATCTGTAGTGATTTCCTTGGTCCTTGGTCCTTGGTCCTGCCAAAGTCAAGCCCTTGGCTTTTTGGTCTGGCTTAATTGCCGCAAATGCGATTACAGTCAAGTGGCAGACATTAGGCAAACAAAAAGTATGACGACGACGACGACGACGACGGCGACGGCAGCGGATGTTTAGAGACGTCTGTCAGCCGGAAGTGGCGAATAAAATAAATGTCATTTGGGATTCGGAGGACTTTCACAAATCCACCGCAGAGAAACCGCACAAAATGGCTTTTTATGCCACTTTGCCTTGGCCACCTCCTCCTTCCACCCAGCCATTGTCTCGAGGCACAGCCAGGAATGTCCCATTGAGGTGGAGTGGGTGAGTGGTGAGTGGGTGTGGTTGTGGTTGTTCCTGGGTAGTATCCTGCCTGACTTGGCTGGGTGGTTTCAGCAGCGACTGTGGCTAATGCGCACGTCAGCGGCTCAATTCTGGGTCTCAGAGTGCAAGCAGAAGGCACAGTAGACACCCAAAAAGGTGGAAAGAAAAGGAAACCCGAATCTCTAATGCCAAAATGTAACCTTACCAACCCTTCAAATAAAATCTGGAAAATTCTCTAAAATTTCAATTTACATTTTAAAGTTTCGATTGTTTCGATTTAACGAGAAGCCACTGTACTTTGCACAGAGCGCGTGTCCATGCGGTTTTCATTTGTGTGTAGGCGTGGCAAATTGTTGTGATTGTTTTTCCCGTTGTCTCAGTTCCATTTGCCACCCCTGCAAGGGGTTCTTCGAGGGCTTCCCCCAACCCTCCAGCCGCGACGGATGTGTGGGTTATAGAGCTAATCGGGGGTGTTGTCGTGGGCGGCCTTATGAGCCATCAGAGGCTTAAATGTGAAAGCATTAGCTCGGCAGCACTTCTCTCGGCGGGATAATGCGAGACAATGGGACGGATAAAAGGCGGAGAAGAAAAACACGCTAGTAAGTCGATAATTAACTCCCAGGATCAGTGCGAATTGAGGGGATTATCGGTCACTGGTAATGTGTATTCCATGGCAAATAAGTGTTTTTAACGAGCCTTTAAAGGACATTGGAAAATGGAGGCTAAAGAGGTAATATTCGAGGGGGAGGGGTTTCGATAACTATTGAACCTTTGTTTCTATTTTGTTCTTGTCTTTCTGCTCAAATATTAAGAGCCACCTTCGGCACCAATCCTGCTGCTTGGCTTTATCCTGCTGCTGCTGCTGCTGCTGCAGCTTCATCCCTTTTGCTAGCCAATTTTCGGTCCTTTTCTAGCTGCTTTTATCTGCTGCTTTGTACAGTTTTGTTCAAGCGTAATACTTTTTAATGGCTTTTTGATTGGACGCAGCAGAGCAGGAGCAGCAGCAGGAGGAGGCTGCATCCTCCTGTGGCACTCCCCCTCTCCTGCAGGCTCTTAAGTTCTGCCAAGAGTGGCTTCCTGTCTTGACGCTTGACTCGGCGCTTAAGTGCAATTTGAGTTGCCATTTTGACCAGACCTCCCTCCGTATCCCTCCATATCCCTTCTTATCCCTTCTAGGCCCCCTCCCTACCCATTTCCCTTGACTTGGTCGTATTTATCTTGGCATTTTGCTATTGTTTTGCGCTTGGCCTGAAAGCCATTTGGGTATTTCGTTCAGTTTCCGCTTCCTGTTTCGAATCGCTTAGCTTTATTTCTTGTTATGATTCATGCTTGGAGCCTCCTTGGAGACTCGTTGGGAGGAGCTATGCCCAGCTCCCACACCTATTTTTATGTTTCAAGCGAAGCTATTTCTTAAGCATCCTTTTCGGCATTAATTTTACATCTTTGGCAGGATATAGACGGGTATTGTAAGAGTTGTAAAAGTAGGGGGAAAAAAATAATGTAAGCAGGGAAGTATCTTGTAAAAAATAAGGAAATAAACAAGCATTCGGTTGTAAAATAGTTTTTAAATAAATTTTAAAGAAAGAACCTTTAATGAATAATTACTAAAATAAGAAATAATAATTACTAGAATAAGAAAATTGG
>JAEIIL010027543.1:0-21899 GCA_018905715.1 Drosophila lini
CACCACTCTCCAACTCTGGCCAAATCATCCTGAAGCAAATTGCTATCCAGGACCGAACTTACCGACTTGAAAATTTTCAGGTCATCGGATTAGGTGATGCGTCAAATGACTTAATCGTAGTAATCACATGGCGGCAACAAAACCAACAATGGGGGCTGGCCATTGGAGGTGCCAAGTGGGACAGTGCATTCATTGTTGAATCTGGGGGAAGCTCTGAGTGCTCTCTGGGGTTGTCATGTCACGGGTGTGGATACGGGTGCCATGTGGGTGGCAGAGTCATGAATTAGACAGACAGCCGTTCGTGTCAGTTTGTGTTTAGACTTAAAAGGGTAAATATTGAAAAATATATGGCAATCAACGAGAGAAAAGAGTTATTATAGGTCTGTTTTGAGAAAGATAAACTAGGAAGCATCATAGATTATTAAACAATTATGAAAGTTTTAGTTCCACAAATTTTATATGACTTTTTTCAGCTAATTTTCAATCATATTTACACATTTTTAAGCACCAGAGAACCTCTATATTTAGGTAAACTATAAAAAAATGTATCTTTACACTCTTTTGTGGAGTAGTGCTAAGTGCCAAGTATAAACAGTCCACTTAACCATTAAATAATCGTTCATGTTTAATCAGCATTCGATCGCTAATGTTCCAAGCAAACACATATGTTATGTACAGAGCGATCCCCATGGAGCTTCACAGGCAGACATGGCCTGATTCGAGTTGCATAATCACTGGATATTGCCACGGATTCTTACACTTTGGCCACTCGATTGAAGCGGAAGACGGACTGCTCCGACTGGGACTGGACATCATAGTCCTGGCGATTTGGCATCTTAAAAACTATGTTCTCGAAGCTCTGGTTTGGTGATCTGAGGATGTGTGCTAGGGTAACTCGTGAAGCTTATCCTTATTTCACGTTATCCATGCGGCCATCACTGGGGACAGGATACTAGGAGGAGAAGGGTACTGAGACTGAGGAACTGATCGGTTCGTGGGTTAGCGCGTTACTGACTATAAATCCGGCAGTTTTCCAGCGGGTTTGCGGCCTGCCCGTCGCCCACAATGGGGAGTGGTAATTGCTACGGTCAACACTCAAACACACACACAGATTGGAGCACTCGAATTCGATCTATTGATCTCGTTAAGGAACGTTGCTTAAAAATAGCCAGTGTGCGGCTGGGCGGCACGTTTCAACAAATCCATTGTGGAACCACATCATGTGGCCCGTTCCCCGTTCCCAAAGATGCCACAAGGGTGTTAAAATTTGTCTGTTTGCCAAATGGCCAAACACTATGGACTTTCTATGCTAAGGTGCCAAATGCTGGCCAAATGTGCCGCCAATATTAGCCATTAGTTTTATCGGCGCCCCTTTGTCAATATGCTAATGGCCCTAAAACTACAGAGAGGAAAAATCTAGGTATTCTTTAAGATGGGTTTACTAAATTTAATGTATGAGAAATAATATTATTTTTCTATAAAAGCTTAACTTACGGTGGCGTCTGCGGATTGACCATGTCGAACAGCTCGTTGGCCGTGGTCGGAACTCGCCGGATGACCAGCTTGCGCCCGTCCGTCGAGCCAATGCCAATGGAGGCCAGCGAGCGTACGGATGTCACATCGGAGTAGATCTGGTTGGCGGCCAGGTCGTGAAACTGATAGGAACTGCCGCTCAGCGAGGCCTGCGGTTGCATATAGAGCGGATGCGGTGCCTGTAAGCCGGAAGTGGCCATCGGCAGGCCTCCGACCAGGTTGTTGCTGCTGTCACTCAGGCCGGGCAGGTAACCTGGAGGGGAATTTTTAGGGGATTAATGAGAATGTATTGATTAGGTTAGCAAAATATAATTATGATGAATTAATTAGTTAAGTTAGTAAATAAGATAGTCATGCAAGTATCAAATCAAGGTTTTTTGTGTACTTTTTTTCCTTGGAATAAGGAAATTTTGGAAATTATATATTTCTGTTTAAAAGCTTGGCTAAACTGTGTACAAACAAAAAACGTTGTAACATTATTTAAATTAAACAAAATGTTAAGGAAAACAGCACTTTAAATAATAATAAAAAAAAGTATGATGTACTGTAATTAGTTGGTTTTTTTTGCATAAATTTAAGTAAAAACAAATCCAAAATTAAGCACTAATTACTGTTAATAAAATTTGATTTTATTGAAAGATTATTATACGCTTATTAATTAATATATTTCTTTGCAATAAACTGGTTTCAAATGTGGCTATACTCTGTTTAGCTTAAAGGCTTACAGTCTAAAATACGATATCTATATTATCGAATATACTAATTTATGGGCATAACAAATGTACAAAAAAAATGATTTTGTTTTGGGTTAATAATTCACTTAAATAATTGTCATTGCTCTTTCCAGTTTTTTTTAAGTTTATTTCACACAGAAAATAAATAAAATAATATTAAGAATTCTAGTAAATTTCAGTTTACATGTGTAATATTTACTAAAATTATTACTAAAAACAAGCTTATGCACTCAAGAGCCAGACATTTAATTATGTGTAGAACAACCTTTTCGAATGCCTTTTCGAGGGCTTGTAATTAAAAGATTTATAAGAGACTTCAAAGTCAGCGAAAAAGCCACTCGACAGCGAATAATTACTCGTACATACAAGTGCTTTGGAAACCTAATCTGAGAGGGGAGACCCACCTGAGACCACGGATCGCATGCTGCTGTGGTGGCTGCCGATGCGCGAGCGCAGCTCCATGCTGAGCGGCGAGACGGCCACCCCATCTCCGGCCATGGTAGTGGTGGTGGTACAGGTCAGGGTTGCCGGCGTAGGCGAGATGGGGGGCAAAGGAGCCGGCAGCGGCTGGCCATCGCAGTCGTCTATGGTAAAGGTCACCGTGGAGGTGGAGCCACCTTCTACGGGAGGCGGTGCCTGCAGCTGTTGCTGCTGCTGCTGCTGCTGCATAATCATCTGATGCTGTTGCGGTTGCAGCACTTCCGAGCTGGGCCGTGACTTTACCGAAGTCTGACGGTTGTAAGGCGGCTGCTGCTTTTGAAAAGACGCCGCCATAGCCGCCAGCGAGGTGGTGGAGCTGGCCTGTCGGAAGGGCATTGGACCCGCTGAGGTGCCGGCAGGTGGGGTTCCCGGCGTGGCCGGTATAATGATGAACTTGTGAGCCCGCGCCGAAGGCGAACGTATGAGTCGCGCCTGCTCATCGCCCTCGTAGCAGCTCTCCGCTCCGCTGTCCGAGAGCTGGCTGTGGCGCAGGGGCGTTAGACCGGCCTGGGGCGTGGTCCGACTCGTCACCTGGTCAGGTGAGCTAGCGGTGGCATCTTTCTTGTCTGACATTGTTCTGGCAATGCTGGGGTGTCGTCGCTTTTAGTTGCTAGTTGCTAGTGGCTCCTGGTCACTTTATCATAAAATCATGTTTGTCTCGCGAGGCTGTTGGTTTTTGCACTGGTCCACTGATGATGATGATGCTGCTGCTGGGGCCGCTCTCATAGCTATCATCATCGTTGCGGGTTCTGTTTTGTCACAATTTTAAATCACATTTAAACCTTGGATTGCACAATGCGGTGCTGGTTGCCTGCTATTGTTTGCCGCGTGAGTTTAGGCTTTTAAATCAAAACGAACTGAATCACATGCGGAGGAAAGCAGCGAGTAATCTTTATTGGCCTTAATAAAGCAGAGATTACTTTCTTGAGAGAGTTTCTCTCCCCCGATTTTAATATAAAAATTAAGGTTGTTGTTTCTCCCGAAATTTCTTGGGAATTTACCAAAACAAACACTCTGTGGACTTTCACAACTCATTGCTCCCCCATAAAAAAAGTGGTGACCATGTTTTCTGCTGCTCTTTCGAGTGGCGGGCATTTTTATGTGCACTTGATATATTTCTCGTGTTTGTTTATATAAATAAACAAGCTCGAGTTTTGGCCCATTTATATATTATTTTATCACCGACCACACACAGATAAACGCGGGCACCCCCTCCACTCCCTCACTCACTGTGAGATACTCGCACTCAACTCGACAGATACAAATTTGTATCTTATCGGCGAGGGGCTCCAACCTTAAAGGTTTCTCCCCCCAGCTCCGCTCTTGGCGACTGCCTTTCTCCGTGGGCTTTCGTTTTTATTTTTTCTGGCGATGGCTTTGAGTGACGCTTGCCTGCCAGTTTTGACCATATCGGGCCCTGTTCGACAGCAAAGACAGCGCAGAATTAATTTGAAAGTTTCCACGGACTACGTCATGGGCACGCGATCTGCTCCAGTGACTTTCCGGTCACGACCCGGTCACTGAATGTAATTAATAATTACGCATCTTGCACTGTACTTGCGATATAAATTCATCACGCTACGGGGCCTTTCCTCGTTGTAATATGGAAAATAAGCCACAATAAAATGTAAATTTCTGACTCGCGAGAGAACGTCTAGCAAGCTAGAAAACATGCCAATGCCAGAGCCGATCGCATTTACATAACTGTCTAGGGGGTAAGCCTCTTAAAAGATCTTTCTTCTCTCTTTTAATGATCATCTGTTGGGGCTTTTGTGGTTTTATTTCATCCAAAACTTGATTGATAGCTGGCAACCGAGCAAAACCAATAAATCATTTATGGTGTGATGTGGTAACTGATAGCTTTTAGGGCTGAGAAAACGAAATCCTGAGAAACTACTTGGGTAATTGTTTTCAACAAAGAAGAACAATGGGTCACCAAGACATATTAGCTAGGGTTCTCCTGTTATGAACGTAAACCCTACAGATGTTCCTATTCCTGGACCATAAAAACTAGTTAGCACCCCCGGCAACTTGTTAATGAAAACTGTGCCCATCTGTTGCAAAAGTCGTCATTATACAACTTGGGCTTGTTTGTTCAGTTGCTGAATTTAATGATTGCTTTGCTGCACTCCAAACCAAAACAAATAATATTCACGGCCAGTAAAATAATAAAATTTAACACTGAAACACGAATCGCCGCTGATAGATAGATAATCGCTCACACACTTTAATTATGATAATCAGAGCGACATCAATTGCCGCTTAATAATGGTAATTTCATTCATTTTGTCAGCTTTGCTTGATTCACATTT
This sequence comes from Drosophila lini, assembly GCA_018905715.1. NCBI lineage: Eukaryota > Metazoa > Arthropoda > Insecta > Diptera > Drosophilidae > Drosophila > Drosophila lini. The sequence goes on from JAEIIL010027543.1 coordinate 5,060, forward strand.
TCCTGTCGCCGCTTAATTCATTTGTTTCCATTAGGGAGATTCATTCATTCGCTCGAACAATGCCTAATTTCAATCATAATACTCGTAATAACATAATCTACACAAACATTTTAGATCAAGATAACGCGGCGTATACTTGATGTATGCCGATACCAGGCGATTGCAGTTCAACTTTCCGTAACACCACTTTCCACGTACGTTTGAATGGCCCCCGGCGTATTCGCTTTGAGTTATGGATCCGTCGGCCCCGAGCGAAACGTGCCAACACGCGCGCCGTCAAATGTCAACTGATCCAATCCCAAATCCACGTTTGCGAATATCGTTTACACTGCGGCGCACCACAAACCAGGTCTGCTCTCCGTCTATCTCCCGCTCTGTGTGATTGGATCTCTCTCTGCGGCGGAAGACTCTCCCGGAGAGGTTGGCGTGTTGATAGCAGAGGGGCAGATAAGTATGAAAGGAACCACTGCCCGTAATGGGCATTATGAGCTACGGGTTAAGCTAGTTGCTTGAATATTAATTCAGATTAAATGGGCCGACAAAGAAGAAGCTACAGTAGCTTGATTGTCCAGATTCGAGGCAGTTTCCAATTGAAATGCTGGCTTTAAATTTAATAAAATAATTAGCAAGCCTCAGTTTTAATCACAAATAAGTCACAATCTTTAATTTTGTTTATTTATATTTATTTATTTATTAGTTTACAATAAGCGATTACAATTATGTTCGTTTCTCGTTTTTTTCTTCTCTTTTACAAGTACAATTTAACTATTGTGTTTTCTTTTTACAATAAGAGAGCTTTCTTATTTCATTTTTAATATTTGCTGCCAGTGCAAAAAGTTGTGTCTACTCAGAGTTGAACTCTGTGTTTAAGCATTTTTTAAAATATATTTTTAATAGCGGTTCTTCCAAAGAAAAATAAAAGTGTTTTTTTTTTTAGAGAGTATTGTGAACGATGCTGGGTTATTTTTATAATTTGTGCACTTGTTTAAATCACTCCCGAGGAGGAGTTCTCTGGTTTATCTTGGGCTTATTAAGAAAATAATTTTATGCCTGGCTTGGGTTCGGATTTGTGGAAAGACCTATAAACAATAATAAGCTACTAAAAATACCATGGGGATTGCCTGTTTTATTTACAAATTCTGTCTGTCTCTTTGTGTGTCGTTCTGAGTGCGAGTTTATTTCATATTTTATGGTATTTTACTATCAAGAAAATTCCCTTTCTTCACGTTCGGCTTAAAGTAGTGACTATACATTTTGTTTACGTTTAATAATATTAATTTAAAACTTCATTTTTTAATAATTTAATTTAATCCAGGCCGCCCGCAGCCCGCCAAACAGACCAACCACTGATCAGCTCCCAGCAGGATCGAACACGAACTGTAAACAGGCGCCGGAAGCGGAAATTCGCTGCTTGGCTTCCGGCGCGTTGACAGCTTCAAGCCAAATCCTGAGAGAGCCTATGGAAGGGTAGGTGAGGCAGGCTTGACAGCCCTGGTTCGTTGCCTTTTTAAGTACTTTCTACTTTCTTTTGTCTCTACTACACATTAGTAAATTAGTGGAAGTATCTCTTTTGCATTAAAAACAATCACAACAATTTAATATTAATTGACTAAAAAACTACAAAAATAATAGGGGTTATTCGTATATAGTAGGGAGTAGTAAGAGGTCGGAGGGGGAGGGACAGAGGTCAAAATCAAATCCTCCATTAGTCGTCGTTGCGATTAAAATTATAAACAAACCTAGTGTTTCCTATGCAATATAGATATATAAGATATAAGATATCCTTTGTGCGCTGTTGACGCCTCAGTGGCAGTAATGGTTCTGCTTTCGCTACAAGTCCTGGACGGGATTTCGCGTGTGCCTTAAGCCTTGCTCTTGGTTCTTCATGAGTGTGCGTGTGTGTGTGTGTGTGTGTGGCTCCTAGGGCTTGTGTAGAATCCATCTAAGGACAATCGTTGTCATATTGTCCCGTGGTTTTACGAGGGCCACACGCGAAATGTCCTTACTGCTAGAGAGAGTATTATTCTGGAGTGCATTGTTCGGTCTTTTTGTTGGAAATCAAAGGCAGTTTTCAATTTTAACAGGCTAGTATCGTGTTTCGCGATTATTATAAAATTACAGGAAGTAGTCTCGCGTGTGTGTGCGTGTGTCTGTGCTATAATACAAGTGTCCTCATCGTCGTCGTACCCACACCCTAAACGTTTATAGGAAGTCCTTAGTTATGCATATAGTGTAACAATATTAATATTGATAATCGACTAATGAAGAAGTTGCCGTTAGAGGACGAGAATTCGTTTGTAGCTGCCCTCCGTCCGTACAAACGCTACGCGGAACTCTCATGTTAGTGGGAAGAGAGGAGAATACTAAACGTTAATACAATTAGTAAAATTATTTTCTTAAGCTACTAAATTACGAGCATAATTTACTCGCTTTGCTTTTTACACTTCAATTTCATAATTTTCTTTCTTTCCGAGTTTCGTTTCACAAATGTACTTTTGTTTTTCTTTCATTTCTTTCACGCTTTAGTTACAGTTTCTGTTTCATTTTTCAGAACTTTTTGCACTTTTTTGCTTTTCAAATTCAAATTCACATTGATTTCATTTTCTTTCGATTTTCCTACAGACTAAAAGATATAGCTAGGTGTTTGTGTATGTCAGTGTGTGTGTTTTACGTTACATTTAGGATATGTAGTCCGGCGTGGGCTCGGGCACAGCGTCGGGATTGGCGAACAGAGGGTTGGGGAACTCTGGCGGATGGGGCAGGGGGGCAATGGTCTTGGGTCTTCTCCTGTAGGCCATTAGCCAGCAGGAAACCGCCACGGCCACGGCCACAAGAGCCAGCAGAGCCGTGATGACCAGAGCAATGATCAGGCCCACCATCGAAACGCAAATATCCTCAACGCGCTGAGCCGCCGGTTTGACTGGGGAAGAAAAGAAAGATATATTCAAGTTAGATCGATATAATACTAAGAGAGATATATTTCTCGATTGGAGGTGGAAATAAAGTCGATTCTCTAAGCGATTAATTGATTTGTTTTCCAATTGTGCGGTACATGAAATAAATTTTCTGAATCGATCAAAAAGTTAATTCCTAGAAAATGTAAGGACCAAGTTAAACAATTTTCTTAATTATTAATTCGATCTTATTTAATTTAATTAATGTCATATTTCCGGTGTCATATAAAAGATGAAGAACACTAAAAAAAATTATATTTTAAAACAAATATCGATAGATGTAAATTTATATTTAATTTAAATTATTTCCGCTTTCGTTTTTAATCAATTATTATTGATTCTTTAAGTATATATTTTAAGAGAAAATATATTTTTTAAAAACCTATTTATTTCCAGCTCTACTCTTGGTGTTCTATATATATGCACATTCCCTATAAGGAGTACTACTCACTGTTGGCATCATTCAGGCCCTGGCCGCTGCGCTTCTCGAATGTGAGAATGGCATTCGACGAAATGGTAATCTCTTCGCGCAGTTGACCCTCCACACCCGAGTTGGTGGCAATGGCGGTCGTATCGGTGGAGTTATCCGCAATAGCGCGACGGCGACGCCCGAAGGCATTGTAGCCGCCGCAGTTTACAGGCTGGCAGCGTCCAAAGCAGACGCGTATATTGCACTGGAAGCGGATATTATCGCTGGAGGGGAACTTGAAGGCATTGAAGCTGGCTAGAAGGCTGTTGGTATCCGGGTTGTACTCCCAATTGCCAAAGATACTGGTATCAGTGGCGCAGCCATTCTCATCCGTGACCAAATACTCGTTCTGAACATTGTCCTCCATGGTCTTGGCTATGCAGGAGCGGGCAAAGCCTCCATAAATGGCTGTTTTTGAACAAGGAAATGTTTAATTATATATTAGTTATGTTTTTATATATGGTAAGATTAAGATTAAATGACCTTCGTTCAACTACGCACAACATCATCCACTTTGCTTCGATTGATATAAAACTTGGACAAAATGTTCCAAGGATATTGAGCATTTATAAAAAAAAATTAATAACCAAAAATTAAATACCTTACCCCTCCCTAAATAAAATAATAATACTCACTGGCTGGTTCCACGTCCACTTGCAACTTGAGGTTGTCGCCGATTTCGGCCGAGTTGATCTCCTCGCCCTCGTTGGTTATGATTCTCATCTGACAGATGGGCGGCGGTCCTGTATTGGCTATAGTACCAGCCGTCGTCAGCATGGACACATTGAAGCCCAGGGTAACGTTCCTTTCGCCCGTCTGGTAGACACACTTGATGTTGTAGGCCTGAGCCTTGTAGGTCACGAGCTTGGGATGCTTCTGGATGACCAGCACAAAGCTGGCCACATCCTTGACGGCCTGCATGCTGCAGCTACCAAAGTGAACACGGAAGATCTCGGTGCGCGGGACAGTTTCTCCAGCCAGATTGACCACGCGTCGGCACTCTTCGTCCTTGCTGTGACCCTTAACATACAGAACTCCATTGAAACCGGGCTCTGTGATGTGGATCTCCACCTGGACGCCATCGGCTAGACAGCTGACCACCATGTCGGGTCGTGGAAAATCGGTACGGAAGTTGGTGTGGTTGCAGTGGAGGTCGGGATTGCCTGTGTAACCGGTGATGCACTGGCACTGGGCGCGATGGTTGATGGCATTGCAGAAGGCATTCACTCCGCAGGCCTTGGTCAGGCAGGGATCCTCGCAGGTCTTGGTGTCCAGGTTACAGAATCGGTTATCGGCGCACTGGTCATTGCTGGTGCACTCCGGTGGCTCCTCCGGCTGGCATTCGCCGCGAGGCGTCAGGCGGTAGCCCAGATCAATGGGGCAAGTACAGCGGCCGCGCTCATCGATCACCATTCCACGCTCCAAAGCGCACACGCAGTGTCCACTCTCATCGATGCGGAAGCCCTGCTCCACTTGGCAGGGAGTGCAGTACTCGTAGATGTCCAAGGCAGTGCCCGGCGGGCAGACGCACTGTCCATCCACGTCCCGGACAAAGCCCTTCTCGATGACGCACAGGGAACGCTTGTCGCACTGCACGGCCGCATTGCCGGTGTAGCCCTCCAGGCACTCGCAGATCATGGTCCTAACGGGCAAGGTGTCCCGGACGCGGCACTCCGCGTTGACTCCACACGGCTGGGTGGCATTGCAGGGATTCACGCATTCACCGCGCAGGCAGGCTCTTTGACTGGGACAGTCGGCATCGCTGATACAGATGGGCACCTGGCGCTCTGATTCGCAGCCATTCCTTCCAGGGACAGTTCCTGGCGGGCAGGCGCATTGCGGCCGGTGCTGGTACACCTTGCACAGCTCATCCTGGGCACAAATGGCAGTGGTGGCGCAAGGATCATTGCATTTACCATTGACGCAAGCCTTGTCCGTGGGACACTCATCATCAGAGCGGCATCCCAAAGGAGTACAAGCAATCCTGGCATTTCCACCATGTCCTGGAATGCACTCGCACACGGCGCGATGTTCTATAGCGAGGCACTGGGCATTGGTTCCACACTGCTCGCCCTGGCAGGCGGGCACGCAGAGCTGATTGCGGCAAGCATGGGTTCCTGGACAGTCAGAGTTGATGCTGCACTCGATCTTGGAGCACTCGAACTCGGGGTTGCCCTCGTAGCCCTGGCGACAGGTGCACACCGGCTTGTGGTCCTTGATGCGGCACTCGGCATTCAAACCGCAGTTGCAGGGATCTCGGCAGACGCCATTGAGGCAGGACTTATCTGCTGGACAATCCGAGTCGGAGATGCAGCCTCCCACCTTGGTGATTCCAGTCGTGGGCTTGCAGCTTCCACTGCCGCTGCTGATGTAGCCATCGGGGCAAATGCAGATCATGGTGCGCACAGGGGACGTGGGCGTCACCTGGCACTGGGCAGGGCGTTGGCAAGGTTCCAAAACCAGGCAGGGATCCACGCACTGTTCGTTTATGCAGGCCTGGCGGGCTGGACAGTCGGTGTCCAGCCGGCAAATCGGTTGTGGGGGTGGTCGGCAGTCCACGTAAGGATTGCCCAGGAAGTCGGCGGGACAGCGGCACACGGCCAGGTGATTCTGGGCGCGGCATTCCGCTCGCGGAGCACAAGGGTTGTGGTAGACGCAGGGGTTAACACACTGTTCGTTCTGGCATGTCTTGTCCGTCGGGCAGTCGTTGTTGCTGCTGCAGCCAATGACGCGACAGCGCTCGTAGGGATTGCCGCGGTAGCCACTCAGGCAGCGGCACTGGGCACGGTTCGCCTGGACATAGCACTCGGCATTGGGGCCGCAGGGATCGTTAATCAGGCAGGGATTGATGCAGTCTCCATTAACGCAGGCCTTGCCCGAGTCACACTCGCTGTCCACGCGACAGCCGATGGAGCGACAGGCGGCATAGGGATTGCCCTCAAAGCCGTCCTGGCAGCTGCACACAGCGCGATGCTGGGTCACCTGGCAGATGGCATTGGTGCCGCAGTTGCAGGGATTGCGGCACTGTCGATGGATGCAGGCCTCCTGATCAGGGCAGTCCTGATCGCTCTCACATCCCGGCGGACTAGGCAGCACCAGCTGCCGGCATTCGCCACTGGCATCGGGCACCTGGGATTCCGGACACTCACAGACCATGGTTCGAACTGGAACGCTGTCCAAGACGCTGCACTGGGCAGTCCTGGAGCAGGGTGAGAGCTCTGTGCACGGGTTCTGGCACTTGACATCGATGCAGGCCAGGCCACTGGGGCAATCGCCGTCATCTCGGCACACAGGCTCCGCCAGACGTGGTTCGCAGTAGGAGTAGGGATTGCCCAAAGGCAGGTGCTCCGGGCAGCGGCAGACAGCGCGATGCTGCAGGGCCTGGCATTGGGCATTTTGGGCACAAGGATTCTGCTGGCCACAAGGGCTCACGCACTGGTTGGACACGCAGGCCAGGTTGGAGGCGCAGTCATAGTCAGAGTGACATTCCAGGCGCAGGCAACGCACAAACGGATCTCCCTCCAAACCCACGGGACAGCGGCAATTGGCGCGATGATTGCGCCCAAAGCACTCAGCATTCAGGGAGCAGGGGTCTGTGACCAGGCAGGGATTGACGCACTCACGGTTCAGACACTGCTTGTCTCCGCTGCACTCGTCATCCGACTGGCAGCCAATGGGAGCGCAGCCAAACTGGGCATTGCCCGAGTAACCAGGCTTGCAGTAGCAAACAGGATGATGGTTCTTCACGGAGCACTCAGCATTGGGTCCACAGTTGCAGGGACTCACACACTGGGTGTTGATGCAGGCCTCGGTGGAGGGGCAGTCGGCGCTGGACTTGCAGCCCACGGTTATCACTCCAGAAGCTGGGGGAGATTAAGATTAAGATTACTGGACTTTGCCAGGAAGTTTATAATATAAAGCTAAACTTACGTGGTATGCAGCGATCCTGAGGATGCCCGGTGTAATCTGGGGGACAGCGGCAGATGGCCTTGCGCATCTGCACATGGCAGTAGGCACCAATACCACAGGCATCCGCAGCGCAAGGATTCACACAGAGCTCATTGCGGCAGGTCTTATCCCTGGGGCAATCATCATCCCGAGCACAAACTGGGGCATTGGGTATTCTGGGTCTTTCCACCTCCGTAGAGTAGCATTCGATGCGTGGATTGCCCTGGTAACCCTTCGGGCAGTTGCACTGCGCGTAGTGATCCCGGGCCGTACACTGGGCATTGACGCCACAGCGCTCCAGGCGGCAGGCATCCAGGCAGTTGCCATTCGAGCAGATTTCAGGATTGGCGCACTCCGAGTTGTGTTGACAACCCACGCTAACAGTGGGTCGCTTAATGGCCACACAATTGCCAGAGGTATCTGTGACCGTGTCGCTGGGACACTTGCAGATCATAGTACGCAGCGGCAGGGTGTCCAGGACATTGCAGGTCTGCTGGGGCGTGCAAACATGAGGACTTGCACAAGGATCTGCGCATCTCTCATTGATGCAGGCCAATCTTGAGGGGCAGTCGGCATCCTGGACGCACTGGGGCTTCGGCGTCTTCTGTGGTATGTCGCACTGGACGAAGGGATTGCCCTGGTAACCGGGTCGGCACTCGCACTGAGGCTGATGGCGACGACCCACACACAAGGCATTGAGAGCGCACGTCTCCTGCTCGCAGACCGGACGGCAAACGCGATTCAGGCGATCGCAGGCCTCGTGATCGGCACAATCCTCGTTATATTGACAATGACCCGTGATGCAGGAGATGAAGGGATTGCCCTGGGTTCCGGCGGGACAGCTGCACACGGCCTGGTGGTTTTGGGGCAGGCACTGGGCACCGCTGCCGCAACGCACCTGGCCATGGGTGCAGGGATTCACGCAGTTCTCGTTCAGGCAGGCCTTGTCGTAAGGACAGTCGGCATGGATCTTGCACTCAGCTGGAGGTTAATACGGATGAGTACCTGGTTCTTGGAGGGATTTTATGTTTATACTTACGTTTGTAGCATTGAACCTGGGGGTCACCACCCCATCCTGCAGGACAATAGCAAATTGGTCGATAGTTCTGCACGCGACACTCGGCATTGCCGGCGCAGGGATTGGCCTCGGCACAGGGATCCTGGCAACGCTGATTGATGCAGGCCGCATTGGCCTGGCACTCCGAGTCATGGGTGCAGCCAGCAATGATTTGAGCTGGAGTTGAGATATATTTATAATGTATCCTTGTTTAGATTAGGGATATAGTGAACTTACGTGGCTGATAGCAGTTGGTGAAGGGATCTCCTTGGGTTTCTGGCGGGCAGCTGCAGATGGCGCGATGCTGCTGGGCCAGACACTGGGCTGTGCGGGCACAAGGCGAGGCATCCAGGCAGGGATTGACACAGTTACCAGAGCGACAGGCCTCCGTGTCCTGACACTGATCATGCGAAGTACAGCCCTGGTCACGAGCGGGTTCTAAACCAGAGAATCACAGATTAGTTTTCATATTTTCAGTTTAAAAAAAAACTTGCAAAGTGCGGCCAGTGTGGAGCAGTTAAGAGTTATAGAGTGCATCTTAAGGATACATATATACAGGTACAAGGTGCAAGGCTATAACAAGGATTTATATTCAATTTTTATATTTATAAAAAACTGCAGCTGGAATGAAAAAAGCAAAACTCAAAAATAAAGCAGAAATAAAGGATCATTATCCTTTTAAGCAATCCTCAAGCAACTTAATCCACTACAAACTTTATCCTTAACCCACCTTTACGACATCCTATGTCAGCGTCACCCACATAGCCAGGCTCACAGCGACAGATCATGGTGCGCAGCGGCAGAGTATCCACCACCTCGCAAATGGCATTGGCTCCACAAGGATGTGTGACTGCGCAAGGATTCTTGCACTCTCCGCCAAAGCAAGCCAGTTTACTGGGACACTCCGCGTCCATGGTGCAACCCTCGGGTTGAGCTGGAACCAAATCACACCTAACCGCCGGATTGCCGCTGAAGCCCACAGGACAACGGCACTGGGCACGGTGATTATCCACACGACATTGGGCTCCAATGCCGCAGTTGCAAGGATCCTCGCAGCGTTCATTGCGGCAGGCCAGATGAAAAGAGCACTCGTCGTCCGAGCGACACTCGGGACGCTCGCAGCGGACCAAGGGATTGCCTCGATAACCGTCAGGACAATGACACCTGGCTCGGTGATTGAAGTCTGCCCGGCAGATGGCTCCCGTTCCACACTGGGTAAATCCACAGGGATCCACGCACTGCTGATTGATACAGGCTTCTGTGGCGGCACATTCGCCATCCGAACGGCAACCCAAAAGGTAGCAGTGCTGCAGGGCATTGCCGGTGTAACCCTCATTGCAGACGCACAGCGGTCGATGGAGCTGGACATGGCAGCGTGCCTGTTGGGCGCACAGGTTGGACTGCTCGCAGGGATTGCGGCAGACCTGATTGATGCAGGCCTTGTCATTGGTGCAGTCATTATCGCTAATGCACTCCGGCTTGGGGGGCTGAATCTCAGGGATCTGCCTCAGGCACTCGGCATATGGTGAACCATAGAATTCCGGTGGACAGCTGCAGACAGCCTTGTGGTTGATGGCCCGACAAATGGCATTGTTGCCGCAGGCATTCAGGCAAGGATCACGGCACTTCTGGCTCACACAAGCCCTATCCCTGGAGCAATCCTCGTTAATCACGCACTCCGGATAGCTGCAGGTGGCGGCTCCATTGCGCACACGGCAAATTCCATTGCTGCGGCAAGGCGAGGGCTGGCAGGGATCCACAGGCTCGGCTTGGCGGGGCTGCTCACATTGCACGAAGGGATTGCCCACCATATTGGGGGGACAACTACACACGGGACTATGGTTGATTGTCTGACAAACGGCTCCGAATCCACACTCTCCCACGCAGGCATCCACGCACTTGGCATTGATGCAGGCCCGATCCTTGGCACAGTCCGAGCTCAGAGTGCACTCTGGGCGACAGCCCTGGGCCAGAGGATTACCAAAGAACCCAGGCAGGCACTCGCACACGGCCTTCTCGTTTTGAATCCTGCAAATCGAGTTGGGTCCACAGGGCGACGGGTAGCAGGGATCCGAAGGAGGTGGCGGGGTCAGCAAACGCGTGCACTGCAAAAAGGCATTGCCTGTATAGCCCGCCGGGCAGGAGCAGATTGGTATGTGATTGTTCATGCTGCAAATGGCCTCCAGGCCACAGACTCCAGGACAAGGATCCTGGCACTTGTTGCGGATGCAGGCCTGGTTTGCCGGGCACTCGGAGTTGCCCACGCATTCGGGGCGACAGCCCTCATAGGGATTGCCTATGTACTCCGCCTGGCTGCACTCGCAAACGAAGTTCTCGCCTTGCACTCGGCAGATGGCATTGGTGCCGCAGGGTGAGGGATAGCAAGGATTCTTGGGAGTCGGCGGGGGAGCGGGTATATCTGGAAAATTAAAGTTTAAAAATGGGTTAGGTTAAAGGATTATATTTTAGACCTAAACTGCCTGGATTACAATATGCAAACTTTGGGTAAGCAGGGGCAAGGATATCCTAATAAAGATTACCTAGGGAAAGGGACTCCCCTATGGTCAATTACCAAAGTTATTAAAAAGATTAAAATAAGAAATCTTTAAGGTATGACCTCCGGGGGTTAAGTTCAGAAATCTTTAAAGAAGGAAGGACTCGGATGCTTACTTTGAGGTATGGCCTGGCAAATACGGAAGGGATCACCCGTCATGCCCGCCGGGCACTGACAGTTCGGCGTGTGCAAGGTGACCCTACACTGGGCATTCTGGCCACAGCTACCAGGACAAGGATCGGCGCACTTTTGGTTCATGCACGCCAAAGTATTAACGCACTCATCGTGGCTGACACACTCCGGCCGGCAGTTAGGCGGTGTGCCTTGGAACTCCGGCAGACAGCGGCACTCCGCCTGATCGTTTACATTCCTGCACTGAGAGTTGGGACCGCAGGGCGAGGGCTGGCAAGGATCACGCACAATCTGAGGTAACCTAGGAATAGGACTGCACAGGGCATAGGCATTGCCGGTATATCCGGGACTGCACTCGCACTGAGCTCTGTGCTGGATGGCCTGGCAGATGGCATTCAGGCCACACTTGCCCGGGCAAGGGTCCATACACTTGTTGTTGATGCAGGCATGCACCTGGGAGCAGTCGGAGCTGGAATAACATTCCAAGCGGCAATTGGGCGGCTGGCCAAAGTATCCAGTGAGGCAGGAGCAGATGGCATTGCCGTTTCGCTCCAGGCACTGGGCGTTGGCGCCGCACGGCGACGGCTGGCAGGGATTGGGCGGTGTTGGCGGTGGCTCATCGCGTATGGGCGAGCAGGATACAAAGGCATTGCCTGTCATCCGCTCGGGACAGTGGCACATGGCTATATGGTTGACAGCATCGCAAAGGGCATTGGGGGCACAGTGTCCCGGGCAAGGATCCACGCATTTTTGGTTCACACACGCTCGGTTCCGGGGACAATCCGAGTTCAAAACGCACTCTGGGCGACAGCCGATGTACGGATCACCCTGGTACTCGGGCAGGCAAGAGCACTGGCCATTATTGCACAGCGCATTGGCTCCGCAGGGCGAGGGCTGGCACGGATCGGAGGGAGCTGCAAGAGAAAGGGGGCCTAGTTTAGAGGAAACCTTGGGACATTCGGTTGGCTGGGGGATCATACTCTTCGGTGGCGGCGGTGGTGGCTGCAAGCGGCAGCTGGTAAAGGGGTCTCCTGTGTAGCCCGCAGGACACGAGCAACTGGGCGTATGATTAATGACACTACACTGGGCGGCAAAGCCACAGGCTCCAGGACAAGGATCGCGACATTTCTCGTTGATGCAGGCCAAATTGCTGGGACACTCCGCATTGATGGTGCACTCTGGACGGCAGTAGGGCGCTGCTCCCACATAGTTGGGCAGGCAGGAGCAACTAGCTCCATTATTGACCACCCTACACTGGGAGTACGGTCCACAGGGTGATGGGAAACAAGGATCACGAACATCCTCCGACTTGGGTGGCTTCGGTGGCGGCTCCGGCAGGCAGCGGGTCAGGGCATCGCCGGTGAATCCTGGCAGGCACGAACACAACGGACTATGGTTCCTCACATGGCACTGGGCATTCAGACCACAAGCCCCGGGACATGGATCCTGGCACTTCTGGTTGATACAAGCCTTGTCCGCGGGACACTCGGCGCTAATCACACACTCCGGCCGGCATGAGGGCGGCGTGCCCACAAACTCCGGCAGGCAGGAGCAGATGGCCTGTCCCTGGGATTCGCGGCACTGGGAATTGGCACCACAAGGCGATGGCTGACAGGGATTCACATACTCCGGTGGGGTGGCTAAGGGAGAGGATTTTTTCTTTTAGGATTTTTGGCATTCGAAAGCAGGGCGAAAGCGAAGCAGTGATTAAAAGCGAACCAAAAGCAAGTTTAACTATTTCTAAAGCTAGCATATTGTCACAGAGCAAGGAGAACGAGTCCTCTGGAGGACGATGAGCTGGAGATTATACACATGAGGACGAAACCTTCAGAAGATGAGCTGGAGATTATACAAATGAGGTAGCTGAAATAAGATTGGTTTAGGGTTGAGTACAGCGTTGTTGTTTAAGAGAGCAGAGTTCCGGGATAAAATATCACATCGTTCAGAATGATATCAAGGATAAAGGATATTAAAGACAGCAAATATCCTTTGTAAGGGATTTAATATCATTTCCTTTAGCTTTGGCATTGTAGCACAGGCTTTATTTTCGATGAGAGTATGAATTTGGTTAGGGAGAGGGAGGATAAATATCACAGAGTTCAAAATGATATCAAGGAACAAGAATATCTTAGACAACAAATATCCTTTGCAAGGGGTTTGAGATCATTTTCGAAAGCTTCGGCTTCATATCACAGGGTGTTAATATCGACGAGAATGTGTACGGGGTTAGAGGAGAACAGAGTGCAGCTGGGGTTGTGTTGGTCAATACAGCAGAGTCAGAGACAGAGGAGGATTAAAGAGATCCCTGCTTAAAAATAAGATCACTTAGAGGAGGATTAAAACAATGAGTTCCCTTAGAGCACAGCGTTGTTTTTTAGAGCAGTAAAAACTTCTAGGATTAGGACTCGACTTAAAATAATATGGCAAAATATCACAGAGCATGGTCAATGGGTTTAGGGTTTCCACGAAAGGCAGCAGAGATTTCAAAAAATAAATAACCATATTATTGATTAAAGAATAAAGCCGCATTAGGTTCAATATAAGGCGTAACCCAAAATGTATCTTCTTACGTTCTTGCTGCACTAAGCGGCAGCTGAGATAGGGATTGCCCACAAAGCCCGGATGGCACTCGCACACCGGACTATGGTCAATCACCTGGCACTGGGCATTGACGCCACAAACCCCGGGACAGGGATCACGGCACTTCTCTTGCATACAAGCCCTGTGGCTGGGACAGTCCGAGTTCACAGTGCACTCGGGTCGGCAGATCTCTGACGGATTTCCATAATAACCCGGCAGACACTGGCACACGCTCCAGTCATTGTGGGGCAGGCAAATGGCATTCACCCCACATGGACTGGGACTACAAGGTTGGATTCTAACTGGAGGTGGACTTGGCTCTGGTCTCCTACAAATGCTGTACGCATTGCCGACAAAGCCCTCGGGACAGTAGCAGATGGGACTGTGGACCACCACTCGACAGAGGGCCGACTGGCCGCAGCTGCCGGGACAGGGATCCACGCACTTGTAGTTGCGACAGGCCTTGTCCGCCGGACAATCGGCGCTGCTTACGCACTCGGGCCGACAGAATGGCGGCGTACCATGATACTGGGGCCGGCAGGAGCACCGAGCACCGGCCGGTGTGGCCTGGCACTCGGAGTTGGGACCACAGGGCGAAGGCTGGCAGGGATTAACCACTTCGTCGCGTTCTACGGGAGGAATAACTGTGAGATAGGGATTAGTTTGCAGTTTGGGAGAATCTTGAGAAGCAGTTTCTTTACCTATGGGCTGGCAGGCCAGCAGGGGATTGCCCGTCAGGTGGGGTGGACACAAGCAACGGGGACTGTGGTTCTGCACGTGACAAATGGCACGAAGACCACAGGCTCCCGGGCAGGGATCCCTACACCTGAGATTCAAGCAGTACTTGTCCAAGGGACAGTCAGAGTTTGAGGTGCACTCCGGACGACAGGCGGGCGGAGTGCCCATAAAATCAGGCAAGCAGTAGCAAATTGCCTGCTCATGGTAGGGGCGACATTGAGCATTGGGTCCACAAGGAGACGGTTGGCAGGGATTGACAATGGGAGTTCGCTGCGGCACAATAGCTGGTAGAGTCGAGGGAGGTTCAGTGGCAGGCGGCGTGGGCGTGGGCTTGGGTTTCGGGTCACATCTCACAAAGGCATCGCCTTGCATTTGTTCCGGACACGAGCAGATGGCCAAGTGGTTGTACACCTTGCAGATGGCATTTAATCCACAAGTGCCTGGACAGGGATCCTGACACTTTTGTCGAATACAAGCCTTGTCTCTGGCACAATCCGTGTTGAGAACACACTCCGGTCGGCAGCCCACGTAAGGATCTCCTCGGTATTCCGGTATGCAGCTGCACTTTCCATTGTTGCACACCGCATTAGGTCCACATCTTGATGGGTAGCATGGATCCTGGACTCCCGTCGGCTCACGTTGAACGGTGGCTATTGGCGTGGGTTGGCAGGACACGAAGGGGTTTCCTGTGTAGCCCGATTGGCAGAAGCAGTTGGGCACGTGTTCATGGACACGGCAAACTGCGTTGTAGGCACACATTCCTGGGCATGGATCACGGCACTTTTGGTTAACGCAGGCCAAGTGCGCAGGGCAATCCGAGTGCACAACGCACTCTGGTCGGCAATTGGGCGGCGTTCCTCGGTAGTTGGGCAGGCAGACGCAGGCAGCAGCTCCAAAGCGATTGTGACACTGGGAGTAGGGACCGCAAGGCGAGGGATAGCACGGATTGAACTCAAAGGCCGGCCTTGCCACGTCGTAATGTGGACGAGCTGGGACGTTGATCACTCCAGGAACTGGCTTTGGTCTCTGGGTATCATAGTGAATGACCTCTTGAATCGGGGTTTGTGGGGTCGCAGGTATGGGTTGTGGCAGCGAAGGTATGTTGATAATTCCAGGTCTCGGTGTCGTCGCGGGTTGTTCTGGTTGTGGCTGCTCTGGAATATTTATCACTCCAGGAGCAGGGGCCTGAGGCACTACCGATGGTATGTTAACCACACCTGGCTTTGCTACAGGAGTTGGCTGTGGCGTTGGGTAGCTAGCAACCTGTATTGGTGGACTCTGTGTCGGATACGTAGGCTGGGGTACTGAAGGAATGTTGATCACTCCAGGCGACGGCACGGGTCGTTGCGTTTCATATTGAACATCCTGAATTGGTTGTTGTGGGATCGCAGGAAACGGTTGCGATGGGATATTAATCACTCCAGGAGCTGGCGATGGCACAGGTTGAGGCACCGAAGGAATATTGATTATTCCCGGAGCCGGAGGAGTTGGTTGTGGCGTTGGGTAGCTCACATCGTAAATCGGTGGATTTTGTGTTGGATATGTTGGCTGTGGCGCCGAAGGAATGTTTAGAACTCCAGGTCGCGGTACCGGGATTGGTGCAGATGGTTGCGATGGGATATTAATCACACCAGGAGCTGGCGGTGGCACAGGTTGAGGCACCGAAGGAATATTGATTATTCCCGGAGCCGTAGGAGTTGGTTGTGGCGTTGGGTAGCTCACATCGTAAATCGGTGGATTTGGAGTTGAATATGTTGGCGGTATCGAAGGAATATTAACTATGCCTGGCGTAGGCGCAGGTGGATTTGGAACTGGGCTTGGAGCTGGTATATAGATGGGCTGCTGGGTTACCGGGTAAACAGGTCGTGGCGGCGAGGGAATATTTATCACACCCGGCCTGGCCGGCGGAGGTGGATAATATACATCATATATGGCCGGACGCTGTACCACCGGAGTGGTTGGCGTCGGATACACAGGCTGTGGCACAGAAGGTATATTAACCACACCTGGTTGAGGGGCAGGTGTCGTATTTGGCGCCGGCAGGAACACAGGTCTTTGGGAAACTGGAGGAGTTGGCTGCGGTATCGATGGAATATTCACCACTCCAGGTTGATGAGGAATCGGATATTGCGGAGTTGGATAGTTGACGTCATAAACAGGTGGGTTGGGTGTGGGATGCACTGGTTGAGGTGCTGAAGGTATATTTATTACACCTGGTCTTGGAGGAGGCGTTGGCTGTTCAGGTGAAGGTATAAATACTGGAGGCTGAGGTGCCGCCGGTATTGGCAGAGGAACTGAAGGAATATTAACCACTCCAGGTTGTTGAGGAACTGGAGCAGGTGTCGTAGGGTAGTTAACATCGTAGACTGGTGGATTGGGTGTGGGATGCACTGGTTGAGGTGCTGAAG
>JAEIIL010027543.1:21949-63939 GCA_018905715.1 Drosophila lini
GGAGGAGGCGTTGGTTGTTCAGGTGAAGGTATAAACACTGGAGGCTGAGGTGCTGCCGGTATTGGCTGAGGAACTGAAGGAATATTAACCACTCCAGGTTGTTGAGGAACTGGAGCCGGTGTCGTATGGTAGTTAACATCGTAGACTGGTGGATTGGGTGTGGGATGCACTGGTTGAGGTGCTGAAGGTATATTTATTACACCTGGTCTTGGAGGAGGCGTTGGTTGTTCAGGTGAAGGGATAAACACTGGAGGCTGAGGTGCCGCCGGTATTGGCTGAGACACCGACGGAATGTTGATCACTCCAGGTTGTTGAGGAATTGGAGCAGGTGTTGTAGGGTAGTTTACATCATACACCGGCGGATTCGGAGAAGGATAATCCGGATGAGGCTGAGATGGGATATTCACGACTCCAGGTTGTTGGGGAATCGGTGTCGTTGGATAGTTAACATTATAAACAGGAGCCTGAGGTGTAGGATAGCTCGGCTGCGGCACAGAAGGTATGTTTACAACTCCCGGCTGAGGTGTCGGAGGCACCGGGTTTAGCACTGACGGAATGTTTACAACACCAGGTTGATGAGGTACAGGATACGCCTGGGTTGGATAGTTGACATCGTAAACCGGAGGCTGTGGTGAGGGGTAACCAGGCTGGGGTATAGATGGAATATTCACTACTCCAGGCTGTAGGGGAATCGAAGGCTGTGGCGCTGGATGGTAAACTGGCGCTGGGTATACAGGCTGCGGAGACGAGGGAATATTGACTACTCCCACAGGCTGTTGAATGTGCACTAGACCAGGTATGGCAACCGGATAGGGAGGCGAAGGTGTGTCATATACTTGGGGCCTCACAGGTGTTTCTAATAAAATGGGCGAATGGTTTTTGTAAGTCAAATCTTGTAAAAATTTTGTGGCTTCAATTATATCCTTACGTTTGGGATTCTCGTAGCAACGCGTGAGAGGATCACCCGTGTGCGTGGCTATGCAGTAGCAGATGGGACTGTGGTAGTGCACGCGGCACTCGGCATTAATGCCGCAGACTCCGGGGCAGGGATCAACACACTTGTACTGAACACAGGCCTTGTCGTACGAGCACTCCGAGTTCAGGGTGCACTCAGGACGACAGTTTTGCGGGGTACCATAAAATTCGGGCAGACAGGAGCAAACGGCTTGGTTGTTCGACGGTTGGCACTGGGCATTAAGACCACAGGGTGAGGGGTCACAGGGATTAAGGGGTGATACAGGAGCTAAAAGGGAAGGTAATATATAATGTAGATTGAACAGAGACTTGTTATTGCAGGGATGCTTACATTGCTGGACCACTGGCACCACCGGCGAACAGTACGCCAAGGGATTGCCTGTGTAGCCCCTGAGACACATGCACTGCGGCAGGTGATCCTGGACGTAGCACTCGGCATTCAGGCCACAAATGCCGGGACAAGGATCGCGGCACTTTTGCTGGACACATGCCCTACTCGAGGGGCAATCGGAGTTCAGGATGCACTCGGGTCGACAAGCGTCGTAGGGATTGCCGTAGTACTCAGGCAGGCAGACGCAGGAGGCCACACGACCTCGCTGACTGCACTGGGCATTTGCCCCACAAGGATTAGGCTCGCACGGATTGACGTATGGCTCTTCATATTGGAGAACTTCAATGGCCGTGGTAGGCGGGACAGCAGGATACGGCTCGGGGCGAGTTGGCGGCAGGCAAGAGGTGAAGGGATTACCCACCAAACCGGGTGCACAAACACAGTTCGGCTGGTGGTTGACGGTTCGACAGATGGCGCTAAAGCCGCATAGGCCCGGGCAGGGATCCTGGCACTTGCGATTGATGCAAGCCCTGTCGCTGGGACACTCGCTGTTGGCAATGCACTCGGGCCGGCAATAGGGGGGGACTCCCAAGTACTCGGGTAAACAGCGGCAGACAGCATTACCACCTTCATGGCTGCACTGAGCATGGGGACCACAAGGCGAGGGCAGGCAGGGATCGACAGGCTCGCGCAGAACCTGGACAGGCTCCACCCTCACCAAATGGCACTGGGCATAGGGACTTCCCGTGTAACCCGCCGGGCAGAAACACTGTGGACTGTGGTTGATCACGCGACACTCGGCGAGGTAGCCACAGGCCCCAGGACATGGGTCGCGGCACTTTTGATTCACACAGGCCAGACTCGGCGGACATTCGGGGTCACTCACGCATTCCGGGCGACAGGCCGGCGGACTGCCATAGTAACCAGGCAAGCAGGAGCATATGGCCTGGGAGCCAACTGCCCTGCACTGTCCATGAGGACCACAGGGCGACGGCTGGCAGGGATGGGGCTCGGAATAGGGGGCCTGGAGTGGTTTGGGCTGGCACAGGACAAATGGATTGCCCTGGTATCCAGCCGGACACTGACACTGGGACACATGATTGTGCACTTGGCAGGTGGCTCCCGATCCACATGTACCAGGACAGGGGTCCTGGCAACGATTGCGGATGCAGGCCTTGTCCCAAGGACACTCGGTGCTAAGTACACACTCCGGGCGACAACCCACGTAGGGATCACCCTGATACAAGGGCAGGCAACTGCAGATACCATTGGCACACTGGGCATTGGGACCGCAGGGCGAGGGCTGACAGGGATCATCTGCCACAACAGGAACGGGAGCGGGTGCTGGTGTCGGAGCTGGATAGCAGCGGTAGAACGGATCCCCGACATAGCCTCGAAGACACGAACAGCTGGGCACATGGTTAAGCACATCGCATTGAGCACTTAAGCCACAGGCACCTGGACAAGGATCCACGCACCTCTGATTGACGCAGGCTCTGTGACTGGGACAGTCTGAATTGAGGCTACACTCGGGTCGGCAGTGAGGGGGAGTACCAAAGTAGGAGGCCAGGCAGGAGCACACCGCTTGCCCGTACTCCACTCGGCACTGGGCAAACTGGCCGCAAGGCGAGGGTATACAGGGATCGGGTGAATCTCGGATAACCGGGGGCGGGGGCGGTAGCAGGGGCAGGCAGCGCATGAAAGGATCGCCAGTGAAGCCAGGATAACACGAACAAAGAGCTCTGTGCTGACTGGCTTGGCAAAGGGCGTTCTGACCACAGGTTCCCACACAAGGATCGGTACATCTTCTTCCCACACAGGCTCTATCGCTGGGACACTCGGGGTTAGTGGTGCATTCGGGTCGGCAGGCTGGTGGGGAACCAAAGTACTCGGGCAGGCAGCGACATACTGCCTGGCCCTGGGACTCGGTGCACTGAGAGTTGGGACCACAGGGCGAGGGCTGGCATGGGTCAAAGTGGACAACATGTACGGCTGGAGAGGGACACAAGATCGATTGGGAATAAAATTGAGGGTTAGTGCAAGGGTTAATCGATTGACCGGGAGGAATCTTCTTACGTTCTGCCTGGACCACATGGCAGTGACGATAGGGATCGCCGCTATATCCCGGATAGCAACTACAGCTGGGCACGTGGTTAACCACCTGACACTGGGCATTGGGGGCACAGGTTCCGGGACAGGGATCGCGACAATGTTGATTCAAGCAGGCCAGGTGGCTGGAACAGTCCGAGCTAAGAACACACTCGGGTCGACATCCCTCGTAAGGATTGCCGTAGAACTCGGGCAGGCACTGGCAAGCACCAGCACCTCCTCGTTCCCGGCACACGGCGTTGCTGCCGCAGGGATTCTGCGAGCAGGGATTGATCTGCTCCCACTGGATCTGAGGTCGGGGATAGCAACCGGTGTAGGGATCGCCAATGTAGTCAGCAATGCAGATGCATGAGGGCACGTGGCTGATGACCTGGCAACTGGCAGCGGTGCCACACAGTCCTGGGCAAGGATCTCTGCACTTTTGGGCTATGCAAGCCATCTGACTGGGACACTCGGAGGAAGTTATACATTCCGGACGGCAGTTGGGCGGTGTTCCAATGTAATCCTTGAGGCACTTGCACACGGCCTGATCACCTTGGCTGGTACACTCCGCATTAGATCCGCAGGGCGATGGCGAGCAAGGATTTAAAGGTTCCCTTTGGATCGGAGGAGGCGGTGGCACTCGCTGGCACAGGAAGAAGGCATTGCCCGAGTATCCCGCGGGGCAGCTGCAGTGCGGCACGTGTCGGATGACCTGGCACTGGGCAAATTGCCCACAAGCTCCGGGACAGGGATCGCGACACTGTTGATTCAAGCAGGCCAAGTGCGGGGCACAATCCGAGTTGATGGTGCACTCGGGTCGGCACTTGGGTGGAGCACCAAAGTAGCCCGGCAAGCAAGAGCAAATGGCCTGTCCATTGGCCACGCGGCACTGGGCATTGTTTCCACAGGGTGAGGGTTGACAGGGATTCTGGGGTTCCACAGGAGCAGCTAAGGATATGATGGATGTGTTAAAAGGAGTTTCGGGAAGATTCTTGCTTGGAAACCTACATTGTACAATGGTACACTGGACGAAGGCATTGCCCGAGGTTCCTGGCGGACAATTACAGGTGGGAATGTGATTCCTCACTTCGCACAAAGCTCCTACACCACAGGCTCCGGGACAGGGATCCTTGCACTTGCTGCGCTGACAGGCCTTGTCCCTGGCACAGTCCGTGTTGAGAACACACTCCGGCCGACAGCCCACGTAGGGATTACCCTCGAAGTCTGGCAGACATGAACACTGGCCACCGGGACTGCACACGGCATTGGAACCGCAAGGCGAGGGATTGCAAACATCGCGAAGCACTGGAGTTGGCGTTGGCGGCGTTGGCCGGCAGCTGATGAAGGGATTTCCCTCATAGCCCGCCGGAC
This sequence comes from Drosophila lini, assembly GCA_018905715.1. Lineage (NCBI taxonomy): Eukaryota > Metazoa > Arthropoda > Insecta > Diptera > Drosophilidae > Drosophila > Drosophila lini. Next base: position 26,718 of record JAEIIL010027543.1, read on the forward strand.
AACTGCAGATGGGTGTGTGGTTGATGACATTGCATAAGGCTTGAAGTCCACAGGAACCTGGACAAGGATCGCGACACTTTTCACTGATGCACGCCAAATGCGGAGCACAGTCCGGGTTAATCACACACTCCGGCTGGCAATTGGGCGGAGCTCCAAAGTACCCAGGCAGGCAGGAACACACTGCCTGGTTGCCTTGCGAGCGACACTGACCAAAGGTGCCGCAGGGAGAGGGAACGCAGGGATCGCGATAGGTTTCCTTGGGTGGATCGTAACTAATCTGGGGCGCTGCAATGGGTTTGGGGTTAGGAGTACAGCTGGAGGAGTCCAAATAAATCATAATCTTACGTATGCGCTGGCAACCACTAATGGCATCACCCTGGAAACCTGGCAGGCAACTGCAATGCGGACTATGGTTAATAGCCCGACATTGGGCATTGCTGCCGCAGGCTCCGGGACAGGGATCCACACAGTGGTGTTGCACACAGGCCAGGCTCAAGTCGCACTCGCTCGAGATGGTACACTCGGGCCTACCACCAGGAGGAGATCCAAAAAAGTCGGGCAGACAGGTACAGAGAGCCTGACCGTTCGATTCCCTACACTGGGAATTCGGTCCACAAGGCGAGGGCTGACAAGGACGGGAGGGTATGGGTTCGGGCAGGGCTATCGAGGGAAATTCAAGGTGAGTTTTCAGTCTAATAATATCTACGATATTCTTACGTTCACGCTGGAGATCGCAGTACGCGTAGGGATTGCCCTGGTAGCCAACCAGACAATTGCATCGCGGCAGGTGATCCCTCACTTGACACTGGGCATTGGGACCACAGGTTCCGGGACAGGGGTCGCGACAATGCTGGTTAAGACAGGCCAGGTGGCTGGGACAGTCCGAGTTGAGCACGCACTCGGGGCGACATCCCTCGTAGGGATTGCCATAGAACTCAGGCAGGCATTGACATGCTCCGGCTCCATTCCTTTCCGTGCAGAGAGCGTTGGCTCCACAAGGACTGGGCACACAGGGATTGAGTGGTTCTGGTACATCGCGCTCCACTTGACAACCTATGAAGGGATTACCCCGATGACCGCCAATGCATGTGCACATGGGCGTGTGATTGATCACATAGCACTCGGCATTGGGACCACAAACTCCGGGGCAGGGATCACGGCAATTCTGATTGAGGCAGGCCAGATTCGTGGGGCAGTCGGAGTTCGATACACACTCGGGTCGGCAGTTGGGCGGGGTTCCAATGAAGCTAGCAAGGCAACTGCACTGGGCATTGCCTCCCTGGTCCTTACATTCGGCATTGGCTCCACATGGCGACGGCCGGCAAGGATCAATGGGGTCCTGTCTAACTGGTGGTGGAGGTGGCTCTCGGTGACAGGACACGAAGGGATTTCCCGTAAACGATGAAATGCAGTGACAGTTGGGGCTGTGATTTATCACCCGGCAGTTGGCGTTCAGGCCACAAACTCCCGGACAAGGATCGCGACAATGTTGCTGCAGGCAAGCCAAGTGCAGGGGGCACTCCGCATTGCTGACGCACTCCGGACGACAGGAAGGTGGAACTCCTATGAAATCGGGAAGACACGAGCAAACTGCCTGTCCGTTGATGTTACGGCATTGGGCATTGGGTCCGCATGGCGAAGGCTGACAGGGATCAATGACATCCCTAACAGGTGGTGGTGGCAGAGGTCGGCACTGACTGAAGGCATTGCCAGTCATTCCCGGTGGACAGTGACACATGGCCACGTGTCTGTGAACCTCACAGATGGCATTCGAGCCGCAGGTTCCGGGGCAGGGGTCCACACACTTGTTCCTCACACAAGCCTTGTTCCAGTCGCACTCTGTGCTCAGCACGCATTCCGGGCGACAACCCACCAAGGGATTACCCATGAACTCGGGCAAACAACTGCACTGGCCCTGCTGGCAAACGGCATTCGGGCCACAAGTGATCAGAGAACAGGGATCACTGATTTGAGGTGGGGTATCTCTAGCAGGCGGCGGTGGAGCATGGCAGGATGTGAAGGGGTTGCCAATCAATCCAGGTAAGCACTGACACGTCGGATTATGGTTGACCACCGTACAGAGGGCACTGAAACCGCAGGCTCCGGGGCAAGGATCGCGACAACGCTGCTGCTGGCAAGACAGATGAGCAGGGCAGTCAGGATTGATGGTGCACTCGGGTCGACAGTTGGGCGGAGTGCCAAAGTAGGAGGGCAGGCAACTGCAAGTGGCAGTTCCCTGGTTATCCCTACACTCGGCATATTGGCCACAAGGCGAGGGCACACAAGGATTGCGATAGACGTCCAACTGAGGCCGTGGGGAGGCTGTAAGGAGGGGAAAGAAAGACGGGGTAAAGGTGGGTCTCTTTCCATGATGAGGTATCTTACGTGGCAGGGGCAAGCAGCGCGTAAAGGCATCACCCGTGAAACCTGGGCGACAACTGCAAATGGGAGCATGCTGGAAGACTCGACAATCGGCATTGGAGCCGCACACTCCTGGACAGGGATCACTACACTTTTGCCTAATGCAAGCCTTGTCGTGGGGACACTCGGAACTGGTCACACACTCGGGTCGACAGTTGGGCGGAGCACCCACATACTCGGGCAGGCAGGAGCATATAGCCTGATCGTTATTCTCGCGACACTGCGAGTTGGGACCGCAAGGTGAGGGCTGGCAGAGATTAACGTATTCTTTAAGGACAGCTACACATAGAGAAGGAAAGGATTGACTTAACATTTGCTCGATTGAAGCGGGGAACACACAACACTCACGTTTCTCTGGCAGTTGACAATAACGGTAGGGGTCACCTATGAAGCCACTTAGACAATGGCAAGTAGGCAAGTGATTAATCACCCGACACAAAGCATTTAGGGCACACACGCCAGGACAAGGATCTCGACACTTCATCTGCTGGCAGGACCTATCCGCCGGACAGTCGTTATTCGTCACGCACTCGGGTCGACAGGACTCGTAGGGATTTCCATAGTACTCGGGCAGGCACTGGCATGAACCAACATGGCCTTCCTGGCGACATATGGCATTAGCGCCGCAAGGACTTGGCGAGCAGGGCTGGATAATCTCCTCCTGCTGAATCACTGGGATTTGGCGGCAGGAAGTAAACGGATCACCTGTGTAGCCTGGCAAGCAGTAGCACATGGCCGTATGGCTGATGACATGGCAATTGGCATTGGAGCCACAGGTGCCCGGACAGGGATCGGCGCATCGTTGATTTAAGCAGGCCTTGTCGAAGGAACATTCCGAATTGGTCACGCACTCGGGTCGACAGTTGGGCGGAGTTCCAATATACTTCGGCTGACAACTGCACTGAGCCTGATCACCAATAGCCTGGCAGTTGGCGTAGGGACCACAAGGCGAGGGCTGGCAAGGATGCTGCTTAGGAACAACCTCATCACGTCGCACTGGCTCTGGGAAGCAGCCCAGGAAGGGATTTCCATTGTGTCTTGGCGGACAATTGCAGATTGGTGAATGGTTCACCACATGGCAAAGGGCATTGAAGCCACAAGTTCCCGGACAGGGATCGATGCAGTGCTGCCGCTGGCAGGCCAGTCTGGGCAGACAATCCGAGTTCTGGGTACATTCCGGTCTACAATTCGGTGGCGTTCCAATGTAATTCTCAATGCAGGAGCACACAGCGTTGTTGTTGGAGACACGACAGCGGCTATTGGGACCGCAGGGCGATGGGTAGCAGGGATCAACTGGTTCGGAATACACAGGCGATGGTGCCTCGCACTGGATAAAAGCATTGCCCACCATTCGATCCGGACAGCGGCACATGGCCAGGTGGTTAATCACATCGCATATGGCATTTGGAGCACAGGTTCCAGGGCAGGGATCCACGCATTTGTGACGAACACAAGCCCGATTCCTTGGGCAATCCGCATTCAAGACGCACTCCGGACGACAGCCGGTATAGGGATCTCCTTGGTAATCGGCTAGACACGTACATTGCCCATTCTGGCACAGGGCATTGGCTCCGCAGGGGGACGGGTTGCAGGGATCGTCAAGGGCAATGGGCTTGGCTAAGGAATGGGGTATATTACACTTGGTCGTGGGCACATTCATAGATCATTTTTCTTACGTGGCGGCGGTGGTTCAGGGTAACAACTGGAGAACGGATCGCCCACATATCCCACTGGACAGAGGCAACTGGGTACGTGATTGTGCACTCGGCAAAGAGCATTGTAGGCACAAGACCCTGGACAGGGATCCCTGCACCTTTGATTGATGCACGCCAGACTGGACAGGCACTCTGAGCTCTGGGTGCACTCGGGTCGGCAATTGGGCGGCAGGCCAAAGTAATTGGGCAAGCAGGAGCAAATGGCCTGACCCTGGGACTCCCTGCACTGGGCATTGGCCCCACAAGGGGAGGGCTGGCAGGGATCGCGCACAATGTCGTACAGAATATGGGTGGGTGGAGCTAAGCAAAGGGAGGTTAAGAATGACCTTGACTTTTCTCCTTCGAGACTACTTACGAGGTATTGGATAACAGCGGGTGAAGGGGTCTCCGGTATAACCAGCTTGACAAGAGCAGAGTGGAGCATGGTTCCGGACCTGACAGTTGGCAAAAGTGCCACAAACGCCGGGACAAGGATCAATGCACTTATGTCGGACACAGGCCTTGTCCAGGGCACACTCCGAGGAGACTGTACACTCGGGTCGACAGCCCGGAGGAGTGCCCACATACTCAGGCAAACAAGAGCAGGTGGCCACTCCATTTTGTTCGCGGCATTGGGAGTTGGGACCACAAGGAGAGGGTTGACAGGGGTTGACATACTCCCGGACAGCTGTAAGAGATTTAGAGAATTCTAGAAAAGGTTTTCGGGCAAGGCAGGGAATCCCCTTACGATTGGCTTCGATGCTGCAATAGCGATAGGGATCTCCAACATAGCCACTCAGGCAGTTGCAGGTCGGCAGGTGATTCCTTACAAAGCACTCGGCATTTTGGCCGCAGCTACCGGGACAGGGATCCCGACACTTCTGGTTTACGCAAGCCAAATGGGAGGGGCAATCGTAGTCAATCACACACTCTGGACGACAGCCCTCGTAGGGATTGCCAAAGTACTCTGGCAGACACTGGCATGACCCCACGCCATTCTGCTGCCGGCACTCAGCAAATGAGCCGCAGGGATTCGGGTTACAAGGCTGCACTACCTCCACCGGGTTCCTTTGAATGGGTGCACAACGTACAAATGGATCGCCGTTATAGCCCGGCTGGCAGAAGCACATGGCACTGTGACTGATGACCCGACAGACGGCATCGATTCCGCACAGACCAGGGCACGGATCCTTGCAGCGATTATTGACGCACACCTGAACCAGGCTGCACTCTGCATTGGAGACACACTCTGGCCGGCAGTTGGGCGGCGTGCCAAAGAAGCTGGCCAGGCACGAGCAGGAGGGTGTGTCTCCCACACGGCGGCACTCGCTGTTTGGTCCACAGGGCGAGGGCTGACAGGGATCTTGGGGCACTACATCACGCTGGGGTTCAACTAAAGGCAGGAAGGGGCATGGATTAGGTTATTGTCTTCCCTCGGAATGGATTCTGTCCTATAAACTTACTAATCCTATGACACTGGATGAAGGCATTGCCAGTATAGCCGGGCCTGCAACTGCAGTACGGACTGTGGCTTACGGTACGGCACTCGGCATAAGCCCCACAGACTCCGGGACAGGGATCGACGCATCGCTGGTTCTGGCAGGCCAAGCTGGGGGCACAATCATAGTTGGTGCTACACTCGGGTCGGCAGGAGGGCGGCACCCCAAAGTAGTTGGGCAAGCAGCTACACACCGCCTGGCCATTCTGCTCACGACACTCGGAATATGAGCCGCACGGCGAAGGATTACAAGGATTACGGTACACATCCACTAAGGAACAGGACAAGAATAAACTGGGGTTCTCTAGGATAAGGAGATTAGACCTACATTGGACTGGGGAACACTGGACAAAGGCGTTGCCCGTCATGCGCTCAGGGCACCGGCACATGGCAATGTGGTTGACCACCTCACAGATGGCATTGCTGCCACAGGTACCGGGACACGGGTCAGTGCACTTCTGCTGTATGCAGGCCAGATGCCGGGGACACTCTGAGCTAAGGACACACTCTGGCCGGCAGGCCACATACGGATCTCCCTGATACTCGGCCAGACACTTGCATTCTCCTTGGTTCAAGCACACAGCATTGCTGCCGCAGGGGCTGGGATGGCAGGGATCGGGAGACTCGTTACGGACTACTGGTGGGGCTGTATAAGGGAGGGTTTCTGTCTTAGTTGGGAAATGGGTTAGGTAGCAGGGAAAGCTCTTACGTGGCGCTGGGTGGCAGGCTAGGAAGGCATCGCCTACATAGCCCCGCAGGCAAACGCAACTAGGAACGTGACTGATTACTCGGCACTCGGTCTGCAGACCACAGGCCCCAGGACAGGGATCCCGGCAGCGTTCTCCGATACAAGCCAGGTGACTTGGACACTCCGCATTAAGGGTACACTCCGGTCGACAATGCGGCGGAGTGCCAAAGTAATTGGGCAAGCAGGAGCACACAGCCTGATCCTGCTGATTCCTGCAAGAGGAATACAGGCCACAGGGCGAGGGAAGACAGGGATCGCGGTAGGGAGCAACGTCTCTCAAGGGTGGCGGTGGGGGAACTGGCAGTGTGTAAAGGAGTTGGGTTTATATTTTGTTAAATCACACTTTAAAGTTATCCTTACTCGTTGGACGGGGCAAACAGCGCACGAAGGGATCACCCGTCATCCCCGACGGACACCTACAAATGGGACTATGGTTGCGCACCTCGCACACCGCCTGCTGGCCACACACCCCAGGACAGGGATCAACACACTTGTAGTTGATACACGCCCTGGTGGGTGCGCAGTCGGAGCTCGAGGTACACTGCGGGCGACAGTTGGGTGGGGCTCCCTCGAACTCGGGACGACAGGAGCAGACGGCCTGCTCGTTGATCTCGCGACACTGGGAGTTGGGGCCGCAGGGAGACGGCTGACAGGGGTTCACATACTCATGGACAATAGCTAGTTACGGTTAGAATACAATACTTGGGATTAGTGACTACGTCAACGACAACTACGACCGGATTAGGTTCGACTACGGGAATAATTGGAACTCGCTTACGTTCTGGCGGCTGGCTGCAGTAGCGGTACGGATCACCGATATATCCAGCAAAGCAGTTGCACATGGGCGTGTGGTTTATCACATGGCACTCGGCATTCTGGCCACAGCTTCCGGGGCAGGGATCGCGGCACTTCTGTTGCTGACAGGCTCGGTTTGAGGGGCAGTCCGAGTTCAAGACACACTCCGGGCGGCAGCCTTCGTAGGGGTTTCCAAAGAAATCAGTTAAGCACTGGCAGGAACCAGCTCCATTCCTCTGGATGCACTCGGCATTGGCGCCACATGGAGAAGGATGACACGGGTTAATGATCTCCACATCGGCCACTATGGGCTGGCATTGGGTGAAGGGATCTCCTGTGAGTCCGGCATCGCAAATGCACATGGCTGTGTGGGAGACCACACGGCAAATGGCACTGACTCCGCACAGTCCAGGACAGGGATCGCGGCACTTTTGATTGATGCAGGCCAAGTTAGAAGGACACTCCGAATTAGCCACACATTCGGGCTTGCAGTAAGGAGGTGAGCCCACGAAATTAGCAAGACACGAACATGTGGCTGTCTCGCCAGCAACGCGACACTCGGCATTGGGTCCACACGGCGAGGGACGACAAGGATCCTGAGGCACAATATCCTGCTGTGGCGGTTCAATGATCTGCTGACAGCCTAAGAAGGGATTGCCAGTGTAGCGGGGCAGGCAGGTACAGAAGGGATTGTGGTTGACCACGCTGCACTGTGCATTGCGACCACAGGAGCCGGGACAGGGATCCACACACTTTTGGTTCACGCAGGCCAGTCGGGACAGGCATTCAGCGTTCGATGTGCACTCTGGACGGCACAGTGGCGGGGTTCCAAAGTATCCTGAGACGCAGGAGCAAACTGCCTGCTGGTTAACCTCGCGACACTGGGAGTTTGGTCCGCATGGAGAGGGTTGACAGGGCTGGACAATGGCGGGTGCTGCAAGGAAGACATGGGGTTGGGATTCCAGACAAAAAAAAAAACGAAAGCCCGGAAGAGGAATATTTACGTGGTATGGGTTGGCACTGAATGAATGCATTGCCAGCATAACCCTCCGGACAAGTGCACATAGGCACATGGTTGAGAACCTGGCAAATGGCATTGGGAGCACAGGTTCCAGGGCAAGGATCGAAGCACTTGTTCCGCGAACAGGCCAGTTCCCGCGGACAATCTAAGCTGGTGATGCACTCGGGCCGGCAGCCGCTGTAAGGATCCCCATGGTACTCGGGAATGCAGGTGCAAACCCCATTGCTGCACTGGGCATTTGGTCCGCACGGTGAAGGATTGCAGGGATCATCAAGTTTAACGGCTAGCAAAGGAAAATTTTCAGTCCTTCTCTGCCCACAACAGATATTCGTTCGATGAGGCTTACGTGTTGGTGGAGGCGGTGGCACAGGTTGACACTGACTAAACGGATCACCCGAGTATCCTGCCGGACAAGTGCAGCTGGGCGTGTGATTGATCACATTACAAATGGCGCCATAGCCGCAGGAGCCGGGACAGGGATCTCTGCACTTCTCATTGATGCAAGCCTGGCTGCTGGGACACTCGGCATTGATGCGGCACTCGGGACGGCAGTTGGGAGGAGCTCCTAAATAGCCAACGAGGCAGGAACAAGCAGGAGCATCTCCCTGAGAACGGCACTGGGAGTAGGGACCACAAGGAGACGGCACGCAAGGATCAACCGTGGTCTTTTGCACTGGGGCCACGGGTTCCGCTTTTCAAAAAAAATGAAGGTTAGGAGAGGATCCAACTAGGGAAGAGTAAACTTACGAGGCTTGGGGAAGCAGCGGAAGAAGGGATCACCGGCATAACCGGCACGACACGAGCAAATGGGACTGTGGTTCACCACCCGACAGACGGCCTGATCCCCACAAGTGTTGGGACAAGGATCCACACACTTCTGGGCCACACAAGCCTTGTCTATGGCGCACTCTGAGGAAATGGTGCATTCGGGTCGACAGGCGGGTGGAGCACCCACATATTCGGGGAGGCAAGAGCAAATAGCTTGCTCATTGACCTCGCGACACTGGGAATTTGGACCACAAGGCGAAGGCTGACAGGGATTAACGTACTCCTTGATGGCTATAAAAGAAGGAGACTCATTGGTTTCTGGATGCTTTAGGGGACTTCCATAATTATTCTTACGTTGTCGTTCTGGAAGACACAAGCGATAGGGATCGCCGGAGTAGCCAATGATGCAGCTACAGCTGGGCACATGGTTAAGTACATTGCAGAGGGCATTCTGGCCGCAAGTTCCCGGACACGGGTCCTGGCACTTTTGCTGTTGACACGCCCTATTCGAGGGACAATCCGAATTGAGGACACACTCTGGGCGACAGCCTTCGTAGGGATTGCCAAAGTACTCGGGCAAGCACTGGCAAGAGCCAGCATCCTGGCGAGAGGTGCATCGGGCATTCACGCCACAGGGACTTGGATTGCAGGGATCCAATTGGTCAAGCTGTTGAATCCTCCGCTCGGTGCATATGGTGAAGGGATCACCTTCCATGCCCTCGGGACACACGCAGCTTGGCGTATGCGAAATCACGCGGCATATTGCCGCCTGTCCACAGAGTCCTGGACAGGGATCGCGACACTTTTGCTGAATGCAAGCCTGATTTGTGGGGCACTCTGAGCTGGTAACACATTCCGGTCGGCAATTCGGCGGAGCTCCAATATATTCCGCCAAACAGGTACACGAGGGTAAATCATTCACTTCTCGGCATTGGGAATATGGACCGCAGGGCGAGGGCAGGCAGGTTTGCCTGGGCGGTGGCACAGGAGGCTCAATGATGGGTTGGCAACTGACGAAAGGATTACCCGTATAGCGTTCCAGGCAACGACAGAAGGGACTGTGGTTGGTCACATGGCACTGGGCATTGCGTCCGCAGACGCCCGGACAAGGATCACTGCATTTCTGGTTAAGACAGGCCAGATTCAAGGGGCACTCGGAATTGGTGGTGCATTCCGGACGGCAGAAGGGTGGGCTTCCAATAAAGGGTGAGATGCAGGAGCAGATGGCCTGCTGGTTGGCCACGCGACACTGAGAATTGGGGCCACAGGGCGAGGGTTGGCAGGGATTCTGGGGCACGTCGAGTTCTGGAAAGTGGGTTTATTGAATTTAAAGTAACCAAAGGGGAGGGGGGCAGGGGGAGGTTGTCTTACGTGGAACTGGACTACACTGGATAAAGGCATTGCCTTGCATTCTCTCTGGACAGCGACAGTTGGGTATGTGGTTAAGGACCTCGCATATGGCATTACTGGCACAGATTCCAGGACAAGGATCAATACACTTGTTTCTGACACAGGCTCGACTACGGTCACAGTCCGTGTGCAGAACACACTCCGGCCGGCAGCCCGTATAAGGGTCTCCGTGATACTCGGGCAGGCAAGAGCAGACTCCGTTGTTGCATCTTGCATTAGAGCCACAAGGCGATGGATTGCAAGGATCCTCCGGTGGCAAGGGCTCTTGGACTGATTTGGTTAAAGGTAAAGTTAGGTTTTTGCTCTACAAAAACGAAGAATAGTTCTTACTTCTTTGCGGCGGTTCAGGATTGCAAACGCTAAATGGATCACCTATGTAACCCACCCAGCAACTACAGATGGGCGTGTGGTTGACCACATTGCACTGTGTGTTCAAGCCACAAGACCCAGGACAGGGATCGCGACACTTTTGATTTATGCAGGCCTGATGGCTGGGACACTCGGCATTAATGGAACACTCTGGACGACAGTAGGGCGGAGTGCCCAAGAACTGGGCCAGGCAAGAGCAAGACGGTGTGCCGTGAATCTCGCGACACTGTGAGTTGGGTCCACAGGGCGAGGGAACACAAGGGTCAAGAGGTTCGCGTTCAATAACCACTGGCGGAGGAGCTGGAATTAAGTTGTCTTGGTAACTTGCTGACTCTTGGATTCTGCTAGGTTTCTTACGCGGCTGACGGTAGCAGCGGGTGAAGGGATCTCCGGTGAAGCCACTGAGGCAGGTACAAATCGGATTGTGGTTGCGCACGCGACACTCGGCCTGTTGGCCGCAGACATTCGGACAAGGATCCACGCACTTGCGGTTTACACAAGCCTTGTCGGCTGCGCACTCCGAGCTGCTGGTGCACTCCGGTCTGCAGGCAGGTGGATTGCCAATAAACTCTGGCAGGCAGGAGCACACCCCTTGCTCGTTAACCTCCCGGCATTGGGAGTTGGGACCACATGGCGACGGCTGGCAAGGATTAACATAGACGCGTTGGGCTACAAAAAACAAAAAACAACGACGATGGAGAGCAAATCTTTTGAGACAAACGTCGATATTCTTACGTGGTTCGTTAACAATAATGCGACACAAGCTATACGGATCGCCGGTGAAGCCGGGCAGACAATTACAGGTGGCCAAGTGATTCACCACCTGGCACTCAGCGCTCTGCCCGCAAGTTCCGGGACAGGGATCCCTGCACTTCTGGTTCACACAGGCCAAGTTCGAGGGGCAGTCAGAGTTCAGCACGCACTCGGGTCGGCAGCCCTCGTAGGGATTTCCAAAGTAGTCGGGCAGACACTGGCATGACCCGGCTTCGCCACGCTCCTCGCATTTGGCATTGACGCCACAAGGACTGGGATTGCAGGGCTGGATAATCTCAATAGGAGCATCCCTGACGGGGCTGCACTGACTAAACGGATCTCCGGTGAAGCCACTATCGCACAAGCACATGGCCGTGTGACTGAATACCCGACAATTGGCATTGACACCGCAGAGACCTGGACAGGGATCGGCGCACTTCTGATTGATGCAGGCTCGGTTTGTGGGACACTCGCTGTTGGATATGCACTCGGGTCGGCAGTTGGGCGGGGCACCTATGAACTCGGCTAGGCAGGAGCAGGAAGGTGAGTCTCCCGAAACCCGACACTCGGAATTGGGCCCACATGGAGAGGGCTGGCAGGGATTCTGAGGTCTCTCCTCGCGTTGTACTGGAAAAGCTTTTGTCTTAGGCACGGGAACAGGAGCAGTAAAAATCCAGGATGACTTACTCAACGGCTGGCAGCTAACGAAAGGGTTTCCAGACATGCCTGCGGGGCAGCGGCAGAAGGGACTGTGATTGACCACATTACAGAGGGCATTGAAGCCACAAGTACCAGGACAGGGGTCACGGCACTTCATGTTGTGGCAAGCCTGATCAGCAGGACAATCGGAATTGCTGACACACTCGGGACGGCATTGTGGAGGACTGCCCACATAGTCGTTCAAGCAGGAGCAGACCGCAGTCTGCTGCACCACCCGGCACTGACTGTTCGGACCACAGGGTGAGGGCTGGCAGGGATTCTGGATTTTAGCGGGAGCCACCGGTCGGCACTCGAAGAAGGCATTTCCGGACATTTGTTCGGGACAGCGGCAGATGGGAATGTGGTTGGGGACCTCGCAAAGGGCATTTACGCCGCACGTTCCAGGGCAAGGATCGATGCACTTGTTCCTCACGCAAGCCCTATCCCTAGGGCAATCTGTGTTCAAGACGCACTCCGGACGACACGAGACATAAGGATCTCCCTGGTACTCTGGTATGCAAGAGCACTGTCCATTCCGACAAAGGGCATTGGAGCCGCACGGTGAAGGATTGCAGGGATCATCCGCAACTGGTGGTGTGGTGGCTACAGTAAAGAGGGGGTTAACAATCGCTGGATTTCCAACTGTTTCAGGACACCTACGTTCTGGAGGCTTAGGATTACAGTTGGTGAACGGATTGCCGATATAACCATCGATGCACGAGCAGAGAGGCGTATGATTGATGACACTGCAGAGGGCATTGAGCCCACAGGCTCCGGGACAGGGATCGCGACACTTCTGATTGATGCAAGCCAGCTGACTGGGACATTCCGAGTTGATGGTACACTCGGGGCGACAGTTGGGAGCCTGACCAATAAAGGTGGCCAAGCAGGAGCACGCGGGCACTCCATTGATGTTTCGGCACTCGGAATTGGGACCGCAAGGCGTCGGGACACATGGATCTCGCAGGGGTTCATCTTTGGTCTCGATAGGCGGGGCTATGGTTAGGAATATTTTACTACTCTTGCTTATCTCGGAGCAAATAAGGCTGATCTTACGGGGAATGTTAAAGCAACGGGTAAAGGCGTCGCCTGTAAAGCCGCTGAGGCAACTGCAAATGGGACTGTGATTCCGCACCCTGCACACGGCATTACTGCCACATATATTTGCCGTGCAAGGATCCACGCACTTCTGGTTGACGCAGGCCTTATCCGCAGAGCACTCCGAGGAGATGGTGCACTCGGGTCGGCAGACGGGTGGAGTTCCCACAAACTGGGGCAGGCAGGAGCAAACCGCTTGCTCATTGGACACGCGACACTGGGAATTGGGACCGCAAGGCGTGGGCTGGCAGGGATTAACGTACTCGTTTTGGGGGGCTACAGTACAGGAGGGACATGAGTAAATGGCAAGAAGGATACTCCATTAATAGCTTACGTTCCGGCTGACGAGTGCACAGGCGGTACGGGTCACCCACATAGCCAGCGAGGCAATTGCATGTGGGCAGATGGTTGACTACTTGACAGTTGGCATTGAGACCACAGGTTCCAGGACACGGATCCTGGCATCTCAGCTGCTGGCAAGCCCTGTTCGATGGACAGTCCGAGTCAAGCATACACTCCGGGCGGCAGCCCTGATACGGATCTCCGAAGTATTCCGGCAGGCACTGGCAGGATCCAACGCCATTTCTATCGCGGCAGATGGCATTCGTTCCGCAAGGACTTGGGTTGCAAGGGGTACGGATCTCTATGTCCCTCACAATCTCCGGACTACACTGCACGAATGGATCTCCGGTGAAGCCCTGCAGGCAGATACACTGCACCGCATGGCTGACCACACGGCACTCGGCATTGAGGCCGCAGCGTCCTGGGCATGGGTCCACGCACTTTTGGTTAACGCACGCCAGCTGGCTGACACAGTCTGAGCTGGTTACACACTCTGGCCGGCAATTAGGCGGACGTCCTATATAGGTTTCCAGGCAGGAACAGGCGGGGGCTTCTCCAACAGGTCGGCATTGGGAATAGGGTCCACAGGGGGATGGGCGACACGGATCGGTTGGCACAACATCGCGAATGGGCTCAACTGGGAAAAGGTAATTCTCCTGTAAATGATGAACCTTGGTTTCTTCTTTGGAATTCTTACTCTGAGGCTGGCAGCGAATGAAGGGATTGCCCGTAAAACGCTCAGGACATGTGCAGAAGGGACTGTGGCTGACCACAGCACAATTGGCTCCAACTCCACAAGTGCCAGGGCAAGGATCTCCACACCGTTGATTCAGACAAGCTTGCTGGGGTGCACACTCCGAATTCGAGGTGCACTCCGGACGGCATGAAGGCGGAGCTCCAATGAAGCTGGGAAGGCAGGAACAAACTGCCTGCTGATTGACCTCGCGGCACTGAGAGTTGGGGCCACAAGGCGATGGACGGCAGGGATTGGTTACAACTGAAACTGTTTGTGGGTTGAGTTTGAGTTTGTTAGAAAAAAATCTCAGGGGGTATAACTCAAAGACGTACTCTGCACGGGAGAGCAGCGGATGAAGGCGCTGCCAGCAGTGCCATCGGGGCATCTGCACATGGGCACATGATTGATGACATCGCAAATGGCATTCTCGCCACAAGTGCCTGGACATGGGTTCAAGCACTTGCTGCGTAGGCAGGCTTTGTCCCTGGGACAATCCGAATTCAAGACGCATTCCGGCCGGCAGCCGGAATAGGGATCACCATGGAACTCGGCCAGACAAGTGCACACTCCACCGCTGCACTGGGCATTGGCTCCACAAGGTGATGGGTTGCACGGATCCACATATTCGCCTATCAAGGGAGGAGTTACTTGGTTAAGACAGAACACATTTTGCTGGCATTCCTCATCAGTCTTACTTTGCACAGGTTCGGGCGGGGCAGGACGACAGCTGCTAAACGGATCACCCGTAAAGCCAACTGGACACACACAGATGGGCGTGTGGTTAACCACATTACACTCGGCGGCATAGCCACATGATCCGGGACAGGGATCTATACACTTCTCCCGTATGCAAGCCAGATTGGAGGCACACTCGGCACTAATGGTGCACTCGGGTCTACAGTTGGGTGGTGCTCCAAGGAATTCGGGCAGGCAGGAACAGGAAGGCACACCCTGAACATTGCGGCACTGACTGTTCAGGCCACAAGGCGATGGCAGGCAAGGATCGCGCTCAACACGTTCGATTACGGCAGGTGGAGCTAAGGTGGATATATTACTACTATGAACATCATCAAGGAAGGACAAACTCTTACGCGGCAGGGCATAGCAGCGGGTAAAGGAGTCACCGGTGAATCCTTGACGACACTGACAGAGGGGGCTATGATTACGAACCCGGCACTCGGCATTGAGGCCACAGGTGCCGGGACAGGGATCCTGGCAACGCTGGCTAATGCAAGCCTTGTCGGTGGGACACTCGGTACTTAACACACACTCGGGTCGGCAGTTGGGGGGCAGGCCGATGTGGAGTTCCAGGCAGGAGCACACAGCCTGACCGTTGAGTTCGCGACACTGAGAGTTGGGACCGCACGGCGAGGGGCGACATGGCTGTGTGTGTTCGGCCAAACGAATCGCTGGAAAAGGGTGGGTCAGGACCGTAAAAACCTGGTTTATGGTTGGGGTTTGTGGTATCTTACGTTGGGCCGGTTCCACATGGCAGTAGCTATACGGATTGCCCGTATATCCGATGCGGCAGGTACAGGTGGGCAAGTGGTTCGTGACACTGCAGTCGGCGTTGGTGCCACAGGTGCCTGGACAGGGATCCCGGCACTTTTGCTGCTGGCACGCCTTGTTTGAGGAACAGTCCGAGTTCCGAACGCATTCCGGACGACATGACTGATATGGATCACCGAAATGATCGGGCAGGCACTGGCAGGAACCAATGCCATTCCTTTCACGGCAAACAGCATTCGAGCCGCAGGGATTGGGTTCGCAGGGGGTCACCTGTTCATTGACAATGCGCTCTAAAGGGGGGAGTGAGAGATGGAGTCGCATGGGAGGGAGAGACAAACGTGGACAGAGATTAGCATTTTAAGCTCTCGATCGATCTGGGTTTAGTACATTTTTGCAACACACCTGGCGTTGGCTTTGGCAACTGATTAATCCGTTTGCAGTGGTGGTATTATTGTAGCGGGATTAGAGTACGAGTACGAGTTAAGGTGTTGGCATTAATCGATCCTCTGGAGGACAATGCGGTTCAGGTGCAGCTAACGCTTCGTTTAGTTTTGGTTAAACGTTGTTTTGTGCTGAGTTGAGTGCTTTGGCTGTGTTTATTTTTATTGTTTTTTGGCAGTGTTTATTTTATTGCTTATTGTTTTTTTGTGGTGAGTGCATAAGTAAAACAAGTGTCTATTTGCGGGGTTATATCATTTGATTTATTGTTTGCTCGTTGTTAAACAACTTTCATACGCTACTAAGGTTATACATTTTAAATATTACTAATTAGGTTCTAAAGCAGTACATACAGTACGTTTCTTTGGCGATTTTCGAAGGCAATAATTTTGGGCAGGGGCAAGGGTCAGGTTTAGGGTCAGGGTCAACAACAACGCTGTACTCAATTCAGGGGTAGTTGCGTTAGGTTCAATTTGGGGTAGTAAGCGGAGTGGAGAGACTTGGGGCCAAATAACAAATTAGGTAAAAGCATTTCGCGTTGATTATCTCCGAAAAATCAAATACAAATAAATCCTTTTCAAGTCGACAAACAACAATATCATCAAGGGTTAGGAGGCAAAGGTCAAAAAGGCGGGTGTATTTCTTTGTGAGGCATTAAAGGTGGCATATAAGGAAGCAATAATCAAGGCGTGGCAAGTTTGCATATTGTAATATTCAGGCGTTAGGGGCAGTATAAAAGCAAGTAAGTAAATATTGACTAAAACTAATTATAATCTTTGACTACCCCACAAGGCAGACACATCCAAGAGCCACCAAACACTCAGACAACTCGTACAGAGTGCGTGCTCCTTGAATTTTGCATTTTGCTCAAGTGATTTGTGTATTTTTAGTGAATTTTTGTGAAAAAAAACTTTTAACTGAAAACACTTTTCATTGCAATGCATTGTGCCTGTGTGTGCGGTAACCATAGATCATAATGTAAGGTGTAAATGTGATAAAAAAAGCTGCCTAAGAACGCATTAGAACAAGTTGAACGCGGATGAGGTGAAAGGATTTAAAAGTGCTAACCAAAAGTGCTTTTCAATGAGTAATTTTAACAATTACAACGGTTGTAATTGCTTTATTATGTTTAACAAATTTATATCTTATTATAATGCGCTTCTAACGAAAGGGAAACTTTTCTTAAAAATGGGTATTTTAAGCAGGGGTACGGGGTTTTATTGGGGTCAATTTAATTTACTTTTAATTTGTAGTACTTTATTTAAGGAGCTGTAAAAAGGTGTGGCGCTAACAGATACATTATCTTGATAGTTTTAAAAGTGGCTCTAAAACATTTTGAAGGGGTATTTTAAGAAGGGTTTGATTAAGGGAAATTTAATGTCATAGGATTTTTTGTAAACTTCTATTAAAATAGCACTAAAAAATTTGAGGAAAATTAAAAAATATGCGTTGGGACTTTTATTAGCTATAAAAAATGTGGCAGCAGAAAAATTTCTTGCCTATATAGGTACTACACATCTTTTATTTTATATTATATTATTCTGGGAATTTTAAAAAGTGCTTCAAACAAATTTTAAAGGCGGGCAAATAAGATGAACTAAGTCGCAAAAGTTTCCAATCTTTCAACTAAATTCCCAAGGCGTAAACCCATGTTTTTGCAGTGCAATATTTTTCTTTTTAAAGTAAGCAGCCAGAACCCACAACATGGTTGTTTATAAGCTGGCCTACGCCTTGGCCTAACATCTGGGTAAGTAAATGAAAACGTGGTCCTACCTTGCTCCTTCTGGCAGCCGGTGAACGGATCTCCAGTATAGCCCACATCGCAGGTGCAGATGGGTTGATGATTGGCCACATTACAACGGGCATTGAATCCACAGGCATTCACGCACGGATCCGAGCATTTTTGGCGTATGCAGGCCTTGGTCGGCGGACATTCCGGGTTGATGGAGCACTCGGGTCGGCAGCTGGGTGGCGTTCCAATAAAGGTGGCTGCACACGAGCAGGCGGCATTGCCATTCAACACCTTGCACTCGGAATTGGGACCGCAAGGTGAGGGCTGGCAGGGATTCTCCGGCGTCGTGGGTATTGGCTTGCGTTCCTCCTGGTAGCATCGCGTAAACGGATCACCAGTGTAGCCCGAATTGCACGAGCAGGAAGGATTGTGATTGATAACCTGGCAGCGGGCGAACTGGCCACATGCTCCCGGGCAGGGATCCACGCACTTTCTCTTCACACAGGCCGTTTGTAGTGAGCACTCGGAGCTGACGATGCACTCGGGCTTGCAGGCCGGCGGTGAGCCCAGCATGCCCGCTTGACAGGCACACACGGGTCCTTGTCCAGATATTTGGCACACGCTATTGGGTCCGCAAGGATTCGGTTGGCAGGGATCCTTCGCCACAGGCGTCTCCTGGCGACAGTGGACAAAAGGATCACCCGTGTAACCCTGCAAGCAGCTGCAGATCGGTATGTGATTGGAGACATCGCACTGCGAGTTCTGGCCACACACTCCCGGGCAGGGATCCACGCACTTCTTGTTCAGGCAGGCCTTGGTTGGTGGACAATCCGTGCTCAGAGTGCACTCGGGACGGCAGCCAGTGTAGGGATCTCCTCGGTACTCCGGCAGGCAGCTACAGATGCCATTCCTGCACTCGGCATTCGATCCGCACGGCTGCAGGTCGCAAGGATCCTCGCTCTGAAGGGGTGGAGGCTTCGTTACAGCCTCAATCACCTCGACGCACTGGACAAATGGATCGCCAGTGAATCCTCCACGGCAAGTGCAAATAGCCAGATGGTTCTGAATGCGGCACTCCGAGTTCACTCCGCAGGAACCGTCGCACGGATCGCGACACTTCTCTGCAATGCAGGCTCGGTCCGAGGCACAGTCCGTGTTCACGATGCACTCGGGCCGGCAGTTGGGCGGCGCTCCAATGTAGTTGGGCTGGCAAGAGCAGGAAGCCTGCTCATCCCGCACGCGGCACTCTGAGTAGAGGCCACAAGGCGAGGGCTGACAGGGCCTAACCGGCTCTTCCTTGGGTCTTGGCGGCGGCGGTGGTGGTGCCGGATAGCAACGGGCAAATGGATCGCCCGTCATGTCCAAGGGACAGCTGCAGATTGGGTTGTGGTTGATCACCTCGCACTTGGCATTCAAACCGCACGTCTTGGCACAGGGATTGGCGCAGCGGAACTTGTGGCAAGCCTTTGTCGAGGGACATTCGGCGTTCACCGTGCACTCCGGCTTGCAGTTTGGCGGAGCACCCACAAAGGTCTCCAGGCAGGAGCAGACAGCCAATCCATTGGCCAGGCGGCATTTACTATTGGCTCCGCAAGGCGAAGGAACGCAGGGATCGGCCACGGGTGGCGGAGTGCTGACCTCCACACGGCGACAGCTTCCGAATGGATCCCCAGTGAATCCATCGTTGCAGACACAGTTGGGTACATGGTTCACAGCATAGCACTGGGCGTTGAGGCCGCAGATTCCGGGGCAAGGATCCTGGCACTTGTTGCGGATGCAGGCCTTGTCCGTGGGGCAATCCGAGCTGAGCACGCACTCTGGGCGGCAGCCCTCGTAGGGATTGCCCTGGTATTCATCGATACACTTACAGGCAGCGGCTCCGTTCCGTTCAATGCACTCGGCATTCGCTCCGCACGGCGATGGCTGGCAGGGCTTCACTGGCTCCTCCTGCTGCTGCACGCACTGCACAAAGGCATTGCCCGCAAAGCCTGGGGGACAGGAGCAGGATACCGTGTGTCCAATGACGCGGCACTCTGCGTTGGTGCCACACGAATCAGGGCAGGGATTGCTGCATCTATTGTTGATGCAGGCCTGCGTGGACAGGCAGTCCGGGTTAATGATGCACTCGGGTCGGCAGTTGGGTGGCGAGCCAAAGAACTCGGGCTGGCACTGGCAAACTGGTCCATTCCTATCCGGCTTGCAGATGGCGTTGGGTCCACAGGGCGACGGCACGCAAGGATCTGTGGGTTCGGCAGTCTTCACATCCGGCGGCATGACTATCTCCAAGCACTGCTTGAAGGGATCACCAGTTCGGCCAGGTGGGCAGCCACAAATGGGACTATGATTGATGACCTCACAGCGGGCCTCGCGTCCACAGGCAGCGGCGCAGGGGTCCACGCACTTTTTGTTAACGCAAGCCTGCAAAGCTGAGCACTCGCTGGACACCACACACTCGGGACGACACTGGGGCGGGGCACCGATATAGCCCTCCAGGCAGGAGCAAACTGCATGTCCGTTGACATCGCGGCACTGGCTGTTGGCACCACATGGCGATGGGGAACAGGCCTCGACAATGGGATCCTCGACAATGGGCTTTACGCGGCAGTTGGTGAAGGGATCACCCTCGTAGCCTTGGAGGCAGGAGCACACAGGGATGTGGTTCATGACCTCGCACAAGGCATTGTTGCCGCAAACTCCAGGGCAGGGATCCACACAACGATTGCGGGTACAGGCCTTGTCCCGGGGACAATCCGCCGACAGAGTACACTCCGGTCGGCAGCCTTCGTACGGATTTCCTTGGTAATTATTTTGGCAGCGACATTCACCCGCAAAGCAGTCTGCATTCTGACCACAAGGACTAGGATTGCAGGGGTCGTTAATGACTTCTGGGACCCTCTCCTCTGGCTTCTTGGTGCAGCGCACGAAGGGATCACCCTCGTAGCCCTCAATGCAGTTGCAAATAGGCAGGTGGTTGAGCACATGGCACTTGGCCTCGAATCCGCAGGAGCCCGAGCAGGGATCACCGCACTTCTGGTTGATGCACGCCTCCGTGGGCCCGCATTCAGAATTCAATACACACTCGGGTCGGCAGCGAGGCGGGGCTCCAATATAGTTGGGCAGGCAGGAGCAGGCCGGACTGTTGCCAACAATCTGGCACTTGGCATTGGGTCCACAGGGTGAGGGTACACACGAGGCCGGTGGCGGAGATGGAGTGGTTCCTGGGGTAGTAATGGCCACCCTGGTGCACTGCACAAACGGATCTCCGGTCATGCCGCGCGGACATGTGCAAATGGGACTGTGGTTCTTGGTGTTGCAAATGGCACCAATGCCGCAAGTGTGCAGGCAGGGATCCACGCACTCCTTGTTTACACACGCTCGTTCCGGTGCACACTCTGCGCTGACCACGCACTCCGGGCGGCAGTTGGGCGGCTGGTTCACAAATCCTCGCTGGCAGGAGCACACCGCCTGGTTGTTCATGGCCCGGCAGTTGCTGTTGGGTCCGCAGGGTGAGGGATTGCATGGATTTAGCGGCGGTCTTGGAGTAACTGGCACGGGTTTGCAGCTGAAGAAGGGATCTCCTGTGTACCCTGGAGGACAGTTGCAAGTGGGCACATGCTTGTCCACTGTGCAAATGGCATAGTCGCCGCAGATATTGTCGCAGGGATCGACGCACTTGAAACGCACACAGGCCTGGGCCGGCGGACATTCGTCGTTGATCTCACACTCGCGTCGGCATCCACGCTGGACATCGTAGGGATTGCCCTCGTATCCGTCGTGACAGTAGCAGGCTCCAGCTCCATTCCGCTCCCGGCACTCGGCATGGGGGCCGCAGGGCGAGGGTTCGCAGGGTGAAGTCGGCGGCTCTGTGGGCAGCACAGTTGGTATTAGTTGGCAGCCAAAGAGGGGCTCTCCCTCATAACCATCGGCGCAGGAGCAGACGGCATTGTGCTGGACCACCTGGCAGATGGCATTGTTGCCACAAGACCCTGGACACGGATCAACGCAGCGTTCGTTCTGGCAGGACAAATGGTTCTGGCACTCGTCGTTGTTGGTACACTCCGGCCGGCAGTTGGGCGGACGACCGATATAGCTGGTCTCGCAGGAGCAAGCAGCCTGGTTGCCAATAACACGGCAAATGGAGTTCGGTCCGCAAGGCGATGGCACGCAAGGGTTGTCCGAGGTCTTGCCCACTTCGGTGGGCAGGCAACCAGAGATGGGATCTCCAGTCATTCCAGGCTGGCAGGTACAAATAGGGTTGTGGTTCACCACCTGGCACTTGGCATTGTTGCCACAGGAGCCGCGGCAGGGATCCTCGCATTTCTGGTTGATGCAAGCCCTGTTCTGGGGACACTCCGAGCTGACCACACACTCCGGCTTGCAGCTGGGCGGGGCTCCAATGTAACCCTCCAGGCAGCTGCACACGGCATGGCTGTTGGTGTCCAGACACTGGCTGTAGGGACCGCAAGGCGATGGCTGGCAAGGGTTCTCCGGGCGGCGGCTAACCACCTCGATGAGGGAGCAGGCACGATGCGGATCCCCGGTATAACCATCGAAACAGTTGCAATTGGGTCCGTGATTCAGGACCCGGCACTCGGCATTAATGCCGCAGGCTCCGGGACAAGGATCCTGACACTTGTTGTTGATGCAGGCTCTCGACCGATCACAGTCATCGTTCTGGACACATTCTGGCCGGCAGCCGCTGTACGGATCTCCAAAGTACTCGGGCAGGCAGGCGCAGGAGCCGGCACCATTACGCTCTCGACAGATGGCATTGGCGCCGCAGGGACTGGGATTGCAGGGATTTCTGGATTCCTCCGGGGGCGTGACTAGAGGAGAAAGTGGGAAGATGGGATTCAAGGATTAGATTGAAATTAAAGATTGTCATGAGCATGCTTTAAATATTACTTTGCTGTACAATCGCACAGCCGGAGAACGGGTCTCCGGTGTAACCAGGCACACATTCGCATGTCGGTCGGTGCTTGATGACCGTGCACACGGAGTGCAGGCCACAGGCCCCGATGCATGGATTCGTGCAGCGCTGGTTCACACAGGCCAGATTCGCCGGGCAGTCGGCACTGCTGAGGCACTCGGGCCGGCAGTTGGGCGGCCGGCCAAGGTAGTCGGGCAGACAGGAGCATGCAGGTGAACCGCGGACATCGAGGCATTTCGAGTTGGGTCCGCACGGTGAGGGGATGCAGGGATTACCGGACTTTTCGGCGGGCGTAGGCTCCACTATACCCACACATAGACATGCCATAGCACACACAGTTACACAACAATTTACATAGGTTCAGAGGAGGATAGTTGGATAGTGGTTTTACAAAGAGTGTACATAAAATAAAACATAAATAGAAAAAGGAAAAATCAAACATTAAAGAGTGTATATACATGCAGGAAATCAGGTGGGAGTTGGGCAAGCTAAGTGGGAGTAGGTAATCTAGGAACCTTTTAAAACCCAGGTTTCTTTTGGTTCTTAAAAAGGCAAGTATAATTTATAACTACTTCCTACTAATTAATCTTTATTAAAGAAAGATCTCTCCCATTTAGCTTTCACCCACTCCTCTCTCAAGTCCAGGAAGGACCTAATCATGCTTACACAATATCTTAGTGCATCGGTTGAAGGGATCTCCGGTAAAACCTGGGGCACAGGAGCATGCAGGGTAGTGGTTAATGACCTGGCAGCGGGCCTCAATGCCGCAAGTGCCCGGACAAGGGTCCACGCACTTCTGATTCTGACAGTTGAGATCTTGGGCACAGTCCGAGCTAATGATGCATTCGGGTCTGCAGCTAGGGGCTGAGCCCACAAAGCCTTGAAGGCAAGAGCAGACGGCATGGCCGTTGACTTCACGGCACTGGCTGTAGGGGCCGCAGGGCGAGGGTCTACAGGGATGCTCATCCCGTTCGGCTGAGGGGAAGTTTGAGGGGGATCAGTTGAATTTCTTGGCCATTTGGTTAGTGGTTAAGGAAACCTACGTGGTGGAGGCAACTGAGGAATTTCACGGCACGCACTCGATGGATTTCCAGTGTAGCCTGCCAGGCAAGTGCAGCTGGGCAGGTGATTGGACACACGACACTCGGCATTCAAGCCACAAACACCCGGGCAGGGGTCCACGCATTTCTGGTTGACGCACGACTTGTCCCGCGAACAGTCACTGTTCACCACGCACTCCGGACGACAGCCGCTGTACGGATCACCGAAATACTCCGGCAGACACGTACAGGAGCCGGCACCGTTGCGCTCGCGGCACTCGGCATTGGGGCCACAGGGCGAGGGTTGGCAGGGTGTCAGGCGCTCATCAGGTTCGGGCAGACCTAGCGGTGGTGGTCATTGGGGATACGAGATTAGGACTCATTCCAAGTGGGAATCTAACAAAAGCTTACGTTGCGGATTGCAGCCGGCGAAGGGATCACCAGTGAAACCGTTGTCGCAGGAGCAGACGGGCGAGTGATTCACCACACTGCAGTAGGCATTGAAGCCACACGATCCCGGACAGGGATCCTGACAGCGCTCATTAATACAGGCCAAGGTGGCCGGACACTCTGTGTTAAGGGTGCACTCCGGGCGACAGTTTGGAGCCCTGCCAACGAAATTCGGCAGGCAGGAACACACACCCGTCTCGCCCACAACACGACACTGGGAATTACGACCGCAAGGACTGGGAAGGCAGGGATTCTCATTGGACTTGGGTTGCTCGGGCTCCTCCTGCCATGGGGAACAGCGTACGAAAGGATCGCCACTGTATCCAGCGGGACACGAGCATATAGGATTGTGATTGGTCACCTTGCAGATGGCCTCGTTGCCACAGGTGCCGGGACAGGGGTCTACACAGCGCTGGTTTACACACGCCCTGTCCTGGGAGCACTCGGAGCTACCCGAGCACTCTGGCCGACAGGCGGGCGGAGTTCCAATATAATTGGTAACGCAAGAGCAGACCGCATGCCCGTTCACCTCACGGCACTGGCTATAGGGACCGCAGGGCGAAGGACGACAGGCTTCCACGGGTGGGGCCACTAGAATTTGTTATCATTCGTTATCTTGAAAATTTTGATCTATACTAGAAAGTGGGTCAATTTTTAAGTATTCCAAGTCCTCAAAAGTTGACCCACTTTGGCGAAAAAGTGTATCCTACATTTTGGTATCTCCCGACAGTACTGCGAGGGATTGCCCGTATATCCGGAGGGGCAACTGCAGCTGGGGGCATGGTTAATCACATGACAATCGGCGGAGACGCCACAGACGCCGGGACACGGGTCGCGGCACTTGTTGTTCAGGCAGGCACGATTCTTCGAGCAGTCACTATTTAGCACGCACTCCGGGCGGCACTCGGTGTACGGGTCTCCATTGTACTCCGGCAGGCACAGGCAGGAGCCCACGCCATTGCGCTCCTTGCACACGGCATTTGCTCCACAAGGACTCGGGTTGCAGGGTTGTGCCACCTCGGGCGGGACAATAACTAAGGGTGGGATTAAGGAGGGGAAAGGACAACGGTTTAGTATCTATCTGGAGTCCCAGACGGAATCCCTTACTCTTCGGACTACACTCTGAGAATGGATCCCCGGCATAACCTTCGAGACAGCGGCAAATAGGTCTATGATTATTTACAAGGCAGGTGGTTTGGCTGCCACAGGTACCGACACACGGATCCCGGCAGCGCAGATTTATGCAGGCCAAATTGCCCGGACACTCGGAGTCCGAGGTGCATTCCGGTCGGCAGTTTGGCGCCCTACCCACATAATGTTGCAAGCATGAGCAGACCGCCTGCTCATTGGCCGCCGACACCCGACACTGAGAGTTTGGACCGCAGGGCGTTGGCACGCAGGGATTTTCGTGGACGATGGGTCGCTCTACATGCACCAATAAACAAACCATCACAGGACACCACCAATGGATAAACAGCATGCACCAAAATAAGCCATACAATATAGAGTACATATAAAAGAGAGATAAACATAAAAGGTAAAGATATAATATAGAGGATGCTCGTAATGTTGAAGCAAGGTATGGAATGAATTTCGGATGATGAAATGGTTTTGATGAGAGACTGCATTTAAATAACCCTGCAGGAAATGTCTTTCATTTGAAAGGATGCATGGACAATACAGTTCTGTCATTAAGATGGGGTTAAAGAGGAGTTTTAACCCTCTCTTAGCTCTTATATATAGAAGTTTTAAGGATAAAGAGGGAAAAGATAAGAAGAATCTATTTTAACCTCCTCTAATATGACAAGACTTTCAGACAAAAATAAATATCCTTATAAAAATCATAACCCTGCAGGGCAATTTAAATCTCCGGCTGCTGGCCGAAGCTCTCTTTCGACACACCCTGTCGATGCTTACTCTCTTGCGGGAAGCAGCGCACGAAGGGATCACCGCTGTAGCCGGGACTGCAGGAGCAAATGGGATTGTGGTTGACTACGCGGCACAGGGCATTATTGCCACAGGTACCGGGGCAGGGATCCTTGCAGCGTTCGTTGATACACGACTTGTCCTGTGCGCACTCCGAACTGCTCATGCACTCGGGCCGGCAGTTGGGCGGAGAACCAATATAGTTGGGAACACAGGAGCAGACAGCATGACCGTTGACCGAACGGCAGTTGCTGTACAAGCCACACGGCGAAGGTTGGCAAGGGTTTTCAGGAACTATGGGGTCGGGATCTACATAAAGTCAGCCATTAATAGAGATCCTAGCTAAGGGCCTAACTTGCAGAGATTTCTAAGCTCCTAGGTAGGGTTTAAGGAGAGGAAAAGTTTTTAAAAATGAAGTCAGATATTTTCAGAATATGCTAAAGATTAAGATATTTATAAACCCGGAAGGGGACACACCACTACCTAGGTAGCTTCCATCACTGCTAACTTCTATCAAGATCTTACAGCGCGGCGTCTCGGGCACCAGGTGGCAGCCAACTATGGGGTTACCCGTGTAACCAGGCAGACATTCGCAATTTGGAGCATGATTAAACACCGCGCATTGGGCACTGTTACCGCACATTCCTGGACACGGATCCACGCACTTCTGGTTGACGCAAGCCCTCGACCGGGGACAGTCCGAGTTGATGACACACTCGGGTCGGCATTCGACATACGGATCGCCAAAGTACTCGGGCACACACTTGCAGGAGGCGGCTTGATTCCGCTCCTCGCATAAGGCATTCAGGCCGCAGGGACTGGGACGACAGGGTTGGATCACTTCAATGGGGGCTGTGGGGGATTGGGGTATTGAGTATCTCTAACCAGGAAGACCTTTCCATTAAAAAAAACCTACTCTCAATGATCTTGTAGCAACCGGAGAAGGGATCGCCGGAGTAACCGGG
The DNA here is from genome assembly GCA_018905715.1 of Drosophila lini. Taxonomy (NCBI): domain Eukaryota; kingdom Metazoa; phylum Arthropoda; class Insecta; order Diptera; family Drosophilidae; genus Drosophila; species Drosophila lini. Next base: position 54,060 of record JAEIIL010027543.1, read on the forward strand.
CTCGCACATGCAAACCGGAGCATGGAGGCTGACATGGCAAAGAGCATTGTTGCCACAGGAACCAATGCAGGGATCGGCGCAACGCGCATTCACGCACGCCATCCTGGCCGGACACTCGGAATTGATGCTGCACTCTGGTCGGCAGCCAGGCGGACGTCCTATGTAATTGGTCACGCAGGAGCAGACCGCTCCGCTGCTGGACACTTGACACTGAGAGTTTGGCCCGCAAGGCGATGGCACACAGGGATTCGGCGGTACAATGGGATCGGGTATGGGCGTTGGTTCTATAAGAGCATCATATTTTAAGTTCGAAACTGTCCAAGCGGGGAGACTACCTAATGGGAACCTACTTCTTTCGGGCACGCACTGATGGAAGGGATCCCCTGTATACCCGTCGTAGCAGCTACAGATGGGCGAGTGGTTGGTACAGCGACAGCGAGCATTATAGCCACATGTCCCGGGACACGGATCTTTGCAGCGTTGATTGATACAGGCCCTATCCGAGGGACACTCGGCACTGGTCATGCACTCGGGCTTGCAGTTGGGCGGAGCACCCATGTAGTCTGGCAAGCAGGCGCACACGGGGCGGTCGCCAGCCACATGACAAGTGCTGAACAGGCCACAAGGCGAGGGTCTACATGGATCAGGGGGCAGGGGCAGATACATATCTAGGAAAGGGGAAGGGGCAGAGCAATTAGATGGGAACTCCACGGAAATAGGGGGATTGATATGCGGGGAAGAACCTTTAAAGACTTTAGAACTCAAAGCACGAAAATTGGATTTACTCAAAGGATATATACATAGTTTCTTTTCCCTACAGATCAATCCCTCCCTTGGTCTAAAGAGTCATACTTGATGGTCTCTCGACACAGGCCCGCAAGGGATTGCCGGTGAAGCCAGGCTCGCAACTGCACACGGCCTGATGATGGGCCACCCTACAGATTGCATTGAATCCGCAGGCATTGGCACAGGGATCCCGGCACTTCATGTTTATACAAGCCCTAGTGCCAGGACAGTCGCTATTCTGGACACACTCCGGCCGGCAGTTGATGTATGGATCACCGAAATAGTTTTGAATGCAGCTGCAGGAGCCGGCTCCATTGCGTACGCGACAAATGGCATTGGCCCCACATGGCGATGGATAGCATGGGTCGGAGGGTGGGTCTGGTACCACGACTATCGTATGGTCATGAAAATAGCAAGTAGGATGCAGGCAGAGAATACAGAGCAATGTGCAGACATGGTAAACTTAAGGCTACATTATAAATATATAAATATATGATATAGATAGATAAAGGTATATACATAGATGTGAGGTAGAGCTGGAAGTAAAATTGATTCGATTTTTTCAATTATGCAATATTTACATTTTCAAAATCAATTTAATCGAAAAGTTCTTTACGTATGTAAACTTTATGATTATTAACGGAAATCACCAATAAGCTCATATTTAAAGAAAAATAGCGATAGATAAAATGTAAAGAGCCATAAAGTGATAAATCCGTATATAATTTAAATAATTTCCGCTTTCGATTTTAATCAATTATAATCGATTTACTTGTGCATTAGAAAATCGATTTATTTCCAGCTCTAATATAAAAATGAAAGGCTACCATTATATGTACACAATACAAGGAACATGCAAAGGATGTATATACCACAAGCCCAGTACTTCCAGAAACACCACTGAAAGGAACATTTAACATTAAGGGCGCGTCTCGAGCACACAGCATCCGTGCTCCTGGAGAGGATAGCAAATAATCGAAAGGGAGGTACTCACTCTCTCGCATGCGGCAGGCGGTGTACGGATCGCCCTCAAAGCTATCAATACAACTACACGTAGGCTGATGGTTCTGCGTCGAGCATTGGGCATTGAAGCCACAGATGCCGATGCAAGGATCCTCGCAACGCTGACGTATGCAGGCCCGGTTTGAAGGGCAATCCTGGTTGATTACACACTCCGGTCGGCAGTTGGGCGGTGCTCCAAACATTCCAGCGGCACAAGAGCACTCGGCTCGGTTGTTAACATTGCGACAGTTGGCATTTGGTCCGCAAGGACTGGGCAGGCAGGGATCCACATTGCGTGGTGGTTCTGGCGCTAAGGGAAGTCAGGGATATTTTAAATTCTGCAGGTTAAGTCCAGGTAAGGATATACTTACGTTTGGGCACACATTGTTCGAATGGATCGCCCACATAGTTGGCGGGACAGGAGCAGATCGGGTTGTGGTTGTTCACCTGGCACTTGGCATTGAAGCCACAGGTCTCGGCACAAGGATCCGCACACTTCTGGTTGATACAGGCCAGGTGCTGAGAACACTCCGAGCTTACCACGCACTCGGGTCGGCACTGAGGTGGAGCTCCAAAGTAACCCACCTGGCAACTGCACGTGGGATGTCCCTCCACCGTGCGACAAATGCTGTTGGGTCCGCAGGGATTTGGCTCGCAGACGCTGACGGGTCCCACAATTGGAACTCGCTTGCAACCCTCGAAGGGATCACCCTCAAAGCCACGGGAACAGCTGCAACTTGGCAAGTGATTGACCACCGCACACTCGGCATTTGCTCCACAAGCCGCCGTGCAGGGATTCCGGCAGTGCTGCTTAATGCAGGCCAGCGACGAGGGGCACTCCGAGTTGTAGATACACTCCGGACGACAGCCTGTGCTGTAGGGATCCCCAAAGTATGGCTCGATGCAGGTACAGCGAGCGGCATTGTTGTAAGGCGTACACACAGCATTTTCGGCGCAAGGATTCGGATAGCAAGGACCAAAGTCATCTCCTGGTTTCTCCACACTCGTCTTGGAGCAGCTGATGAAGGCATCGCCCTCGTATCCCTGATCGCAGCTGCAGTGAGCCGAGTGGGCAATGACCGTGCAGCGGGCATTGTGTCCACAGACATTGGCGCACGGGTTCTGGCACTTCTCCTGGATGCAGGCCTTGTCCGCCGGACATTCACTGCTCAGCGTGCACTCCGGCCGGCAATATGGCGGGCTGCCTATGTAGTTGGCCACGCAGGAGCACACGGGACGGTTCTGTTTGATCTGGCAAATGGAGTTGGGTCCGCAGGGGGATGGCACGCAGGGATTCTTTGGTACGTCTACCTCGCGTCCTGGATCCTGAATGGGCGAGCAGGCCACGAATGGATCACCCTCGAAGTTGGGCTCGCAGGAGCAGATGGGATTGTGATTCAAAACTTCACAACGGGCTCCACCACCGCAAATTCCAGGGCATGGATCAGCGCATCTCTGATTCAGGCAGGCCTGGTTCGGAGCACACTCCGAGCTGACCACACACTCCGGCTGGCATACAGGCGGAGCACCCTTGAAGTTGGGCAGACAGGAGCAGGCGGCATAGCCATCAGGCGTGGCCAGGCAACGCGAGTTGGGTCCACAAGGTGAGGGTTCGCAGGGCAGAGGCCGCACAGGAGGCGTTACAGGTGGCAAGTAGTAAGGATTGCAGGCAATAGAGGCATCGCCACTGTATCCTTCCGGACAGATGCACACCGGCGCATGGCTGACCACACGGCACACCGCATTGATGCCACAAACTCCGGCACAGGCCTCCACGCACTTGGCATTCAGGCAAGCCTTCTCCGCCGGACAATCGCTGTTGAGGACACATTCCGGCCGGCAGCCAATGTGCGGATCCCCGAAGTAACCCTTCCGGCACACGCAGGCCAGTCCGCTGTGCTGGCGCTTGCACTCCGCATTGGCACCGCAATGGAGCTTGGCGCAACTGGGCTGCGGCGTTGGCACAATCACGGATTGGGTGGTGCACTGCTCGTAGGGATCTCCAAACAATCCCGTGGGACAAGCACACACCGGATTGTGCTCATACACATTACAGATGGCATTGCGTCCACAGGAACCTGGGCAGGGATCCAGGCAGCGGTGGCCCAAGCAGGCCAGGTCAAAGGGGCAATCCGAATTGGCCACGCACTCGGGTCGGCAGCGTGGGTTCTGCTGGGCATTGGGTCCAAAGCAGGGATTACACAGAGCCACGCCATCGCCATGAACCGAGCAAACATCATGGGGTCCACAGGGAGATGGGGCACAAGGATCCCGAGAAACGTTTCTAAGAACTCCAACAGGGACACACTGCAAGAAGGCATCGCCAGCGAATCCGTCCAGGCAGAGGCACACCGGCGTGTGCTGGCGCACATTACAAATAGCATTAATGCCGCAAATAGTTCCAGCGCAAGGATCCACGCACTTGTGATTGATGCAGGACAAGGTCTCCCCACAGTCGGAGTTGATGTCGCACTCTGGCTGACAGCCAGACTGAGGATCTCCCAAATATCCAGGCAGGCAGGAGCAAACAGCGCGATTGTTCAGAAGCTTGCACTCACTATTCCTGCCGCAGGGACTGGGCACACAGGGATTCGTCTTGGGATGATCCAAGGCATAGCATCGGACTCCCGGGTTTCCAGTTAATCCTGAATTGCAGGAGCAAACGGGATGATGCTCCTCCACGCGGCAGCTAGCTCCTTGGCCGCAGGTTCCTGGACAAGGATCATAGCAGCGGAAGCCCATGCAAGCTTTGCTGCTGGGACAATCTGCATCCACCTGGCACTCATAGCCATGACAGCCAATCAGAGATGTTGGGTCACCGGACAAACCGTCGGGACAGACGCAGGCAGTCTGCCCATCGCCGGCCACCACACAGTTGGCATTGGGCCCACAGGGATTAGGATCGCAAACGGTTCGGCTGGGCTCACGGCAGCCCTGATAGGCATCGCCCACATAACCAGAGCGGCAATAGCATTCCTCGCGATTACCGGCCACATAGCAGTCAGCATTTCGGCCACAGGGTCCGGGCTGGCACAGTTCAATGGTAACGGCCGGCTTGTCGCACAGTCTGAAAGGATTTCCAATCTTGTTGTCCGGACAATAGCAAACGGGCTGGCGAGAGGAGTCACAGATGGCACCCGTTCCACAGGGGTTGGGATCGCATGGGTTGATAGGTTCCACACAGCCACGAATTGTGTTGGGGCTCTCCACATAACCCGGCAGGCAGGTGCACTTGGAGAAGCCATTGCTGAGCACCGAGCACTGGGTGTTGGGACCGCAAGGTGATGGGTCGCAGGGATTCGAGGGCAGCTCGCAGGGAATCGAAGGAGGTTGTCCCTCGTACTCCGGCAGGCAGAAGCAAATGGGCTTACCCTCCACACGACGGCAGCCCGAATTGGGGCCACAGGGATTCGGAGTGCACTCGTCTCCTTCCGGTACTAGATTTTTGGGTAATTGGTTTAGGGAAAAGATTAAAATTAAATTTTAAATAAATACTCACTGCAATTTTTGAAAGGATTTCCGGTGAGACCCTTGGGGCAATAGCAGATGGGATTTCCATTGTCCAGCTCACATAAGGCATTCAAGCCACAAGGATTGGGTTCGCATGGGTTTTGGGGCGGTCGGCAGCCCACCTCGGGGTTTCCATTGTAGCCCGGCGGACACTTGCACACACCACGATGGTTGACCACATCGCAGAGGGCCGAGGCTCCGCACTGGCAGGGCGAGGAGCACTTGCCATTGATGCAGGCCTGGCTGGAGTCACACTCGGAGTCTGAACGGCAACCCTGACTGGGCAGACACTGCACGTAGGCATTGCCCAGGTAACCAGGCAGGCAGCGGCAATCGGTACCGTGGTTCACGGGAATACATTCGGCATTCTCGCCGCACGAATCCTCTTGGCAGGGATTGATGCAGCGCCGGTTGAGGCGATCGCAGAGCTTCGTCGGCGGGCAGTCCTCGTTGTATTGGCAGACATGGGAGCGTGCTGTGGTTAGGATTACGGTGCGATTCGGTTGGATCGGTGTTTGGTGTATTTATAGGTTGTTTTTTTTTTGTTTTTAGAGTTGGTAGGACGGTACAAGTTTTATACAGGTGTCATGGCATGGTGTACGGGATTTTTGTACAGTGTATGAAAGAGAAATTGTTGTTGGAAACGAGACATGGTGAGACATTAGCAGAGGATTTTTAGACAACAGAGGTGCCATTGCATTTAATTTTGGGTATATACTAACCTGGCTGGCAGCCCACCAATCCATTGCCCTGATAACCATCCACACAGCTGCATTCGGCGGCATGATTGGTATTGATGCAAACCGCATTAGTGGCGCAAGGATCATGAACATCGCAAGGATGCTGGCAGCGCTGATTGATGCAGGCCTCAGTGACACCGCAGTCGGAATTATCAGTGCATTCGACTGGAAAATTGTTGAATTTTATATTGTAATACAAGTTGAAGGAGTATTGGAGAAATAAATTACGAATATTGTAGAATTTGTTAAAGATTGTTGGTAGTTGAGTAGCCGAGTTATAAAATGAATTTGTTGATTAATTGATTAGTTTCTTACTTGATGTTTGAGTGGGCACACACTTGACCATCGGATTGCCCTCATGGCCCTGCGGGCAGGTACAAATCGGACGATGACTCTTGGCCGAACACTTGGCACTCGCCGCACAGATCTTGGCAAACTCGCACGGATCCTGGCACAAGCCCATGTAACAGGCCTCGCTCTCAATGCAGTCGTTGTTAGATTGACAGGGTTCGGGCGTTTTTGGTGAACCCGGCGGTTCTACTTGTTAGAAAGGATTTTAGTGAGTTAAAAAGTTAATTCGTTGTTGCTGAGATTTTAAATCAGACTAAATGATAATAATATGTACAGGGGCTATGCTAATTATATACAAATTGTTGTATTTTTATATCAAAATTAAATTAATTATAAATGCCAGAAAACATATTGCCCTATACATAAGAAATTATGTACAAATTGATCAGTATTAGTGCCACTTTGGGATAAATGTTGTAACCAGAGTTTATCCCAAAGTGGCGTGCATTTAACATATATTTGCAGTTGTTATACCTTTCTTACGGCAATTTCCCAGTTTACAGTGCTCGTTGGGAGCACAGTTAGTATCTACTGTACATGGGTTAATTAATGAGATTTCAGTTGTTGTATTGCCTAGGGGGGCAATCATGGTGTCGTAGACCTCAGTGGTGGTGCCCTCCGTGGTGGGCAGTTCGAGGGGCCTGCCCGTTGTGAAATCTTCATTGGAAGTATCCAACCGAGTGGTCTTTTTGGGCTGGGATGTGGTACGGCCCTCATTACCACTACTTATATCTTCGCCACGCAATGTGGTTGTTGGAATCGTGGGCCTCGGCGTTGGTGTATCGGTAATATTGTTTTCCCCATCGCGGTACCGTCTTGTGGCATCGGTATGGGACGTGGTGCTTTCTGTGTCTGGTTTCTTACTGTGATTCCTACTGGTCTGGTTAGTAGCGCTTGTGATTGTGCTCGATTCAGTGCTAGTGGAAGAAGTGGTAGTAGTGGTGGTTGTGGTTGTTGTGGTGGTGTTGGCCCTTGCAGTAGTAGGGGTCTTTTTGACGCCTGTGTTTGGGTTAGCTGTTGTTCTTGGTTTCGTTGGTATCTTGGTAGATGTGGAGTTCTTGGTAGTAATAGTTGTTATTGTTACATTAGCTAAGGAGAGAGATGTATTTACATGGGTAACGGGAGGTTAATTTATATATATTAGAATATGTACACATTGTATTTACACCTATTATTATTAGGTTTTTGAGTTACAAATTAAAAAGACTCTCGTTGAACTTACCCTTAATACAAGCACCGGTTGTGGGATCGCAATTGGCTCCTGGTGGACAGTGTTCACAGCCAGGAGTACGACCAGTTCCCGAGCACGAAGGCTGATGGTTCAGGACACGGCAATCCTCATTGCGACCGCAGGGATTGTCGTAGGTGCAGGGATCCACACAGAGTGCATTGATGCACGCCTGCTGTGAGGGGCATTCGTTGCTCGATGCGCAACCAATTTCTGTTCGTAAGTAATATTGATGCATTAGTTGGGGTATTTCAAGGAGTTTTATAATAACGCAAGGGTGCGTAAATTTTACGTCGTTATAATTAAAGTCATTCCTTTTAGGTCAAGAATCCTGTTCGGTAGGTAGTTTTCTCTTTCATTAATTTTTCAATGCAGTTAGTAGAGCTTTTCCTTTTGCATCCTTATTCTAACTTTTCAACTAGGTTCAGGCATATTAAAAACTATGTAGCAGTCTCTAGCGTTAGTTAAATACATAGTTTAGTTTTTAGCAGTTGCTTTATAAACAACATATACACATGCAAAAGCAATAAGTGAGTTAGTGCATAATAAGTACTGATAATATAAGGTTTTTTTATGATTAGTAATACCAATACCACATGCCCAATTTTCTTTTACTACTTAAAGGCTAATACACTTACGGTACATGATAAAGTTTAACGACAACGAAGTCTAGATACTAAATATATACAACAAAATCAACACAGATTAGCACACAATTGAAGGGTGTCGCGAGGTAACATGCCAGTTGGGGTCTTTCCAAAACATAACGAAGAAAACGAGTAACGAGTAAAACATTCAGAATGGTGACGACAATGACACAGGGTTTGATGATGTTTGCAGCAGGCAATTTCAGGCAGACAACAAGCAGGCAACTAACATGAACGAGCAACATTGCAACACAGATCGACATGCAGAGAATAACTTCCAGGAATCGACATTCGATCAAAAGCTCCCTGGTGGACACACAAAGTTCAAACTATTTCGGGTGCTGCTCGTAGAGATCGGTAAGAGGTGCACGGAGTTCAATAAAACAGAACTGAAGAAGCAGTATGTAGAGACAGGGCAGAGGCAAATGTATTTTAAAAAATAAACCACAAAGAAGACACGGAATTTTGCGAGGAATAAAAACGAATGGATGCATGCATGGTGTCCGTACGATTCGGATAGCTGGTCCGACACATATATATGCCACAAAAGGTAGGATAATGGCTGGAAATCCGAAGGGAAGAGAAAGAGAAATGACATCCAACTGAAGTAGGCTACTACGATTTGCCAGTTATGTGATTGGCGTTGAAAGTAGTCGGCGATGCCATGATGCCAAGAGTTTACCGCAACCCTGTGGTTCCTTGCAATTCATTCAATATGATTCTATAACAACTTACACATATTTACACAACTTTAGTTACCTGCTTTCATAGAACAATCGGGTCTATTTACATCATCGGCGGTGCCACAGAAGCACATTGTGGTGTGGTTCAATGTACGACAAACAGTAAGATTGCCCACAGTGCAGAGATTCTTGAAATATTCACAAGGCGCTAAGCACAGCCCCCCTATGCATGTCTGGTCGTCAAAGCAGTCTTTTTCTGTCGCACAGGTCATTGTTCGTTCAGTCGTGGGAGTATCGCTTATAGATAAGTCTGTAGCATTTGGAGTTCCATCCGAAACTGAATTCAATACCGACATAGGAGTAGACGCCACAAGTAGCGGAATAGTTTCCATATCCTGCGTAAGTTCTGTCGTTTGCAGAGTCGTATACACACGGGTAGTACTTCGCGAGATGTATACGGGTATTTCGGTGGTTATAGTAGACCTACTGTCTTCATTCGGAGGATCTGTCTGTTTCTTATTCATTCGCCCAGAAGTAGTACCAATAGGAATATGTGTGGTAACGTCTGGGGTAATTGACGAACCTGTGATTTTTGACAGACTAGATTCAGTAGTATATACTGTCGTCTCATCTGTTATTTTTCCAGGTGTCGTACCCATAGAGAAGGCTGTGACTGATGAGTCAGGTGAAGGAGTTTGCTTGTCAACAGGTTCTGTAGTTGGTTCTTCGCTGGGTGATTTTGTTGTTTTTTCAGTCACTTGCCCCCTTGTCGTTCCAATCGGAACCTGAGTGGTGGCATCTGTAGCGATTGTCGGAACAGTACCCTGAGAGCGACTAGTTGGCACTTCAGTAGTAAATGCTGTCGTCTCGTCGGTAATGTTTCTAGGTGTAGTACCCATAGAAAAGGTTGTGTCTGTTGAGTCAGATGGAGGA
>JAEIIL010027548.1:0-37800 GCA_018905715.1 Drosophila lini
TATTTTAGGGGGGTATATACAATAAATTTTAAATGATAATGAAAATATCTGTAATTATATTGGAAAATACGTTTATCTGTGGTTAATACATTTGATTATCCAGCGACAAAAGGGTAACCAAAATTTGTCAATCTTTTATTTGCTTGCGTTTTTTTGTGTGAAGCGAGTTTCGCATTTTAATTTCAGCGCACAGAGGAAAAAGTCAAACAAATGTCAGCCGCGTGTTAATCAAGTGTAAATAAATGGCGCAAAGATTAGAGAGCACCGCCAAGGCAGCCACAACTGGAACCACAACAACAATGAAACACTGTGAAAAGCCCTGCAAAACAAATAAAAAGGAGGAATGCCCAAAAAATTGAGGGGTGTGATGCAGACTGCGAAGCTGCAAAGAAAAAAAGTTGAAAAATAAAAACATTAATGGTTTTTTAAATGTTTTTTAAATGTGCGTGAAAAATCTGTCACTGAATGCGAAATCAACTTGAAAACGCTTTAAGTTTTCTTGTCCTTTCCTCGGCACTCCCCCCATGTCCCCCTCTCCCGGGGTCCATGCAAATTAGCCTTCAAAGTTGTTATCATCGAAGCCCGAAACCAAATCCCGAAGCCATTGGGCAGGACCCCAAGCAACGCCTACGCGCGCAGCAAATCCTTAGACCCCGGACCCAGACAAGGCCCGCCCTGCGGTTGGGGTGTCCTGAAGTGGTGTTGATGATACTATTATCTTAAATCGCGACGGGGGAGGGGGCTGAGACCCATGCGAAGCTGTCAGCGGACGCGGCCACTTCAATTGTCCTTTTTCGGCAAGGCATTTACAATTCATAGATAGAGACGAAAAAATCGTTTTATTGGCTTTAAGGTCCTTTTTGTCGCCTCAGCGACATGAATAAAGGAGCAGCAACAAGGACATAAACCGCAAATAACTTGAACACTCGGCGGCCAGAGGGTTCCCTTTGTTATTGCATTTCCCCGTGATTTGTGTTTTCTCGGCCCGGCGGAAGAGTTTGAATTTTACAATTTTTTTTCGCCGTCTCTGCCGCACAGTGGAGCAAAACGCTATGGAAATTTAATTTTTACAGTTAGAAATTCTTTAACGTAATTTGTAAAATATTTTTACTTCTATGTGAATTATTTTATTAGCACTTAGGTATTTATTTTTACAATGTCTGCTTAAGGATAAGTAATAGCCATAGCTACTGTTGCTTTCAGCTGATCACCATTTTTAAAAGGCAATCCTTAATTTATAAAATTTTAAATGTTAAAGAAATTAACCACTTTTGAATTTTTCCATGTTATAATAGCACTACTACCACTGTTTTTGTAAGCTTCACTCGCTGTAAAGGGGTGCAAATGCTGCAATTTGTAACATTATTTGTTTTTCTTTTCGGGCCTCCCCCACCAGAATCCCACCCGCCGAAAGGACATTGCTCGAAGACACAATGCTATCTAATCTTATTTGGTATTATTTCTGCGTTAAACCTGCACTTCAGCACTTTCCCCCTTTACACAATGGCCAGACAATTGTGGTCTTTAAGGAGAAGAAGAAACTTTAAACTTCCGCCGAGTAAACTTCGCCTTGAGGGGCTCTTTTAATGATATTTACAGGAAGTGGCAGATTCGCATCAATCATTTGTCAGCCATAAAAATTCGTCACACACGAGTATTAAATTATACAACGAAAAAGCCGGAATATCTCTGCTGGAAAAAAGGAAAAATTCTTAATGGCTGCGTGCAGTGAAATGACCTTGTAAGTTATGAGACCTACGGGGATCCGGACCCAACAGTTGGGTGCCCTTTAGCCGCTGGAGAGAGTCCTGGGAGAGAAGTCAGGCCGCCAGGCAAGGTTCAACGACAAGCGGTCATTTCGGCAAGCCATCGAATGGGATTGGTACGTAGCGCGGTCCTGGCATGCGTGGCCTCGTCCTGAATCCTTCTGCCCTCCCACAGACCACTCACTTCCCCGGTGTGCCCACTCACATGTGAACATTTATTGGAAAACATTATTATTTATGACTTTTTGAATGACATCGCTTGAACTTTTCAAGCAATAAAGTAACGCACAATAATATTTCCTCCAACAGGAAATGGCAAGCGCACAATTTTCCTCTAAAAAATCACAAAAAAATAACATTTTGAGTTTTGATTTATGAAGATATTCATTAGTTCGCTTGATCGAAGTTGAGTAAAATATTTAACTTGATTTATAACTAGGGGAATTATATTGCAGCGGGTGATTGGAAAGAATATATTCATAGGGGACGAAGGCTCAATTTAACAAAATAAGCTTTAATCATTAACAACCAAAAATTAAAGAATTTATTTAGGACTTCGGAATAAAATAAGTTTTGCAAACAAATAGTTAAAGAACTTCAATCTATACTATTTATAAACAAAACAAAACAAAAAATAAAGCTCCAAAAAGTATCATATATCTAGGTCTTAAAACCAAACGAAAATAAATTTCCATGCTATCTAAAATGAAAATCTTAAGCAACATTATCCCAAGCAATCAATGGCTCTAACGCAGGAAACCCGAAGGAAGAGTTAAAGGGTTCAGGATTAAGGAGTGCAGGTCCTTGGCCATCGGCTGTCGTGTGTGAGGGATGCGTTGCGTTTAAGATTTGATCAAATAACCACAAGAAAAGGATTATTTTAAGTAATTGCTAGACATTGTTTAGTGGGATGTTAAGGACCCATTGCGGCGTGGCATGAGACTGTGTAAATTGGGTTCGACTTTAAAGCCGTCGCATTTGTTTTTATTTACTTAACCGAGGCGATTACATAGGCATCTTCGGCTTATTTACTGCCCTAGCCCAGTATGTATTATCTGCGTGTACATATCCGAGATATATATATTAGATGCTGGCTCCAGGCGCATGACCCATTCCTGAACTCGTGCAAAGCTTTTTGCTGGCGACGACGACACGAGCTCCAGCCTTCTCGCTCTGAGCCAGGATGATGCCGTCCTTGTCGGCGGTGTGTGTGCGACTGTGGCTGTGTGTAGGGTGCAGTGGAGTCAAAGTGTAGATAGCAAGCTGCCATAGGACGACGCCGACAACGACGTTGAATACATATAAAAATGTCTAAGGTGGAGCAGAAGCCATGACTGCGGCCATGACAGCGATAATGTATACGTGGGCGTGGGGAGGGACTCTGATCCAGTTGCGGAGTGGAGTGGCGCTTGGCGGGTCCTGGGGAAGTTGTAGGGTTGCCAGGACCAGTCCCATCCCTCTCACTCTCAACGGTCCTGGGCTTTCTCGCTATTTGAGTTTGGGTCCCCAGCTCACTTTGTGGGTATTAAGTTCCTTTTAAGGCCAAAGACAAACGTCTCCGTCTCTTCCACTTACTTATAGCCAGGTTGCACTTTTTGTGCGCCAGCCAAAAGAAATCTGTCCTGGCAAAGGTGAGGGAAATTCTTTAAAGTTGCACAAAGGGAATTAAGGCTATTCGCACATAATTAATCAGTTGGCAGCGTGCCAATTACTTTATTACCTTTGAAATAACTAACAAAAAAACTTTATTGATAAAATTTACGTTTCTGGTTTTGAGCTGATATATTTATATAAATATATCCCACTTTTAGTGATTTGGCAACTATCTAAAACTCTTCATAAAGCCCAAAATTTGTGTTCCATCGCCATTAGATTCCGACAAAAATGTTTATAAGAAATCATTTGTAACTAGAAAGAAAGCCCACTTCCGAATATGATATAAAACTTTGAAGAATTTGAAAAATTTTTTTATTTATTTTATCGATCAAGAATATATATGATTTATATGGTCGGAAATGACTATCTTCTGACTAAAATTAAAATAACCTGCAAAGGTAAAATATGTGATATAGAAGCTTTACTTGTTCGTTGCTGTTGATGTCCTTTTATATCTTTCAGATGAGAGAGAGCTTTCTTTGTAGTTATATATCAATTCAACGTCTTAAATTTTCTATATAATATAGTTATCATAACATAACTTAACCACATTTTCATTTCGGTAAGTAGCTAAAAAAATTTTGTTTCAAATTAATTTCTTTAGTGTTTAGAAGTTACCTTTCTTCATTAAAAGTCTGTGAACGATTTTCTTAAAAACCAAATTCTCCTGCATTTCACACGTTTTCTTCATCTTAAAGCTGCCAAGGGAAGGAGTCATATTTTTTATGACACATTTAGTTAAACGATATGGACCAGAGGCCAGTGACAGACAAGGGGTAACCAGCCCTACCCAGCCCTCCTTGGTCAACCCCAAGGAATTTGATGCAGCTGCCAAGTTGACAGTCCTTCCTTATCCGCCCGTCGTTGGGGGAATTTGTTTTGGTCTCGGTTGTGGGTTTTTTTTTTTTACCGCGCTGATGGGCCATGTGGGAGACTTTTGTTTTATCGAGGGCAATACATCAGCCATCAATATGATTAACTCTCGGGGAATGTGCCAAAGTGCCGAAAATCAAATTAAATTGCCCTGATGTAAGTGTTTGTGACACATCCGGACAGTGTCCAGTCGCTTGATTTATGCATTGCAAATCGATAGTTTGCGTTTGCCCCTAGGGAAAATGGATCAGTGTCAGATGTGCGCAGGCGGTAAAAACGTAATTTATATTCACATCTTCAGGATATATATACATATATGGAAAGTACACAAATTCTTAAGCCACTTGACAAGTTGTCACTTCTTGTTCGTCCTCAGCTCATACTTTTCCTCCATGAACTTGAATATGGAATCGATGGCCGAGTACGAGGTCCACTCGTGCTTGGTGTGACCAGCGGAAACCTTCCGGATGCCGTCTTTAGACGCTGAAACCGGTGTGTCCAATGGTGCCTTGCTGGTGACCCAATCACAGGTCACGGATTGCAAGTAATCCTTGCTGCTGGCCTGTGGAATTGCGGTAACCGCATCGGTAAAGGCAATAGCAAATACCTTTTCCTTGAAGAATTCAAAAAACTCATCAACCTAATGAAGGGAAAGAACTTTAAATGATTTGAAATCTTATTTGAAATATAAACACTTACCAGATCAACAGTGAGATAGCCTCCAAAGCTGTGGGCTACAATGGCCACACTCTCCGGCTTGGACGGCAAAACTATGTTTTTCCACACATACTTAGTGTGTTTCTCAGGCCTTTCTACGCCTTTTATAAGGATATCCTTGCCATTGTGGGATCGCGTGGTATCGTTGGCATTGGTGATCAGCAGATCGTAGCCAAGCTTCTGGGCCTGTCGCACGTAAGGCAGCTGGGAGCCGTGGTCCAACGAGTTGTTGATGATTAAGCTATGAAAATTTCATTAAATATATTAAAGCATATTTACTCTTGATGCTTACAAAGTTATGGCTTTCAGATTTTAATGTGAAATATATATCCAAAATATATATAAATCATAATCATAATTTGCGTTTCCCAAAGGTAAAGTTTTATTTTTTCTTAGTCCACAGGGACAAACTGTTTTGTGGTGCCTTTCCCCCACATTTTATCAGCTACAAAGCATGCTCAGAGTTGTTTAAAGCTACAGCAGCTAAGTACATACCTTCTGGCCCACTGTCCGGCCTTTACTTGCCCACTGCCATGGATCAGTATTAACAGTTTCTTGGACTGCGACAGCTTTGCTGGCTGGGAGTATACGAAGGACGACTGCTCTGGCGGCTTACCAAAAGGAATGTAGGTGCGACTGAGGCCGTTCTTCTCAAGCAAAGCGTAGACGATTTCAGGGATTTGCTAAGGGTAAATGGGAGACTTTCTTTAAAAATGTATGCTTTTTTTATGAATTTAAACTCTTGTTTAATCGGAAAATGCGAGGTTTCAGTGGTGGTGCCCAAAGGGAGCTAACACCTTCTGGTAGTCTATGTACATACATCCGCCAGTTTCTGATAGTGCTTCTCGTTCTCATTGGCATCGCTGCTGACGTTGTAGGAGAAGAGTTCCTTGCCGGGTTCGCCCGTTCCAGGATCGATTTTGCGCAGGACTCCGGCTGCAGGAGGAGACCGGTATAATAGGAATCCAGGGCATGGCCATCTCTTGGAATATACTCACCCTTGTCGAAGGCGTAGCCAAAGTTCTTTAGCCGGGCCAGAGCCGGCTCACAATTGGTGGCCTGGGGCGGTGCGTCTGCCATGTCGCAGTACCTGTGAGAGCGAATCAGTTTGAAGATCTTTGACCACATGTCGATAAGCTTCGTTTTACGGTCACTTACGGACTAGCAATTGGCATGCAGGAGGGGTTAATTTATAAGCAATTGTTGCTCAGATTTCGTTTGTTTTGATTTTGGTGATAAAAGCGGTGAGTGGTGAACCAATGGCGGCGCGCTGTGCTTTCGATAGGCCAAAAAGCGCATATCGATTATAGTATCGGCAGCGCGTCCAAATGGCGGGTTCACACTGCGGAGGTTGTCTAAAACAAATGCAACTTAATTGAAATTAAAATAATGTTAATTTATATGTTGAATTATTTGAAAATAGAAACTGAAACCATGGTTGTTTTGAGCAGCTTTTCTAAAAGCAACAACATTTTATTTTACTTCAGCTCAGTATAAAACTGGTTTCAAAGTAAAGGTAAAACCTTTTCACCTCTCAAAACTTATCCGTATACCTTTTCTACCCAACAAATTCGCTTTCACATACTGCGCATATTTTCCTCTATCCAATCCGAAAACATACCGACCCGGGTAAATGCATAGGGCATAAGTGGCTGACATGCCTTTCTCCCGTATGACATTAAGCCGTAGAGTTGTTCGTTTTCCACGTCCATTAAAGGGGCTCCTGAGTCGCCCTTAAAAAGATGTTTGTATGTTTTTAAAATTTAAGAGATGTACGAGGATATTTTTTTTTATATTTTTTTTTTTCTTGAGGGCATATATGCACAAGAAACCAAAAGTCATATAGACCGATATTCAAAAATAAATAAAAAAAAAAAAAAAAATGAAAAGAAAGGAAGCTAACTTCGGCACGCCGAAGTTTGTATACCCTTGCAGTTTGCAATTGGATCATTATTATATATTATTATTTAAATCAGTTTATTTTTGCAGTTTTACATTTACAGCTTTAAATTCTCGCTTTTTCCCAGCTGGACTAGTTTATGTTGAAACACACTAAAATTATAATACTGTGCAAGGGTATACCAATGGTTTCCAAAGTTTTCGAAATTTTAAAGCGTTTTTATCCTTTTCATGTTCTTTCTAAATTCGTTCACTTACATCACAGGCTCCTTGAGATCCTTTCAAGTGGACGGCACAAAAATCCGAAGCACGGAGAAAAATGAATCGATGACTCTTTACGCATTCCCAGCGCCCGATTTTCCGAAAAGGTAGCTGCTTCAACATCTTATCCTGTCCGACCTTGACTCTGCCCCATCCGATCATCGAGCCCTCAAAGCCGTCAGGAGGTGAGTTAAGATTAAAGCCCAAGCTCTTGAATCGGCCATCATTTAGCGGGAACTTTGGAGAAACCTTCAGTATCAAAATGTCGTATCCCTCGAGCATTTTAAACTTGTGATGGACCTTTACTTGGACGACATTAAACCGGGTCCCGACCTTGCCATTGAGCCTATCGGAGCCACCAACTACATACAGTCTTCCTTGGTGAACTGCCTTAGGGGGCTTGACGCAGTGCGCAGCGCTGAGCAGGTTCTCATTTGAAATTATCACACCGACGCAAAGGTGCTTGTAGTAGCCATTGACCATTGTCCCGATGGAGACGATGTAGGGAAATAAGCTGGGGCCACTGGCAGGCTTTGTCGTCGTGTTGCTCGTTTCAGTGACTATGACACTCCTTTCGGTCGAGTTTCCCATGGTGGAAGGACCAGAATCCGTGGAATTCGCCATTGCCACCACACACAATGTCGTTAGCCACAGAAAAGAGAAGCACATGCTTGCAGCAGAGTTGATCGAGCTCCATAGCCCGGTGTGAGATACCTGTTTCTCAAGCTTAAGAAATAAGCCATGAAATTACAATTTTCGGCTTGTAAAAGTTAACACTCTGATGCTGATAATATACATTGCTATTAATATTAAATATCCGCTTTATTAGAAACAGCATTTACGAGCTAAGAACTTGGTACATAAATGTTATATTATTTCCTTTTATTATTTTTGTTTGAAAGCGTGAATAAAGAGTCCTCCTTTGTCTTCAATTCAATTTTAAACGGAGTCGAAAAAGCTTTTTTCTTTCTTAAAGTTGGTATTTTGTAACAAATGGAGATGGTATTAGAAACAAGAAGCTACTTCTCTACTTTAAATTAACCCTTGAAGCTCTACGATTAATCCAAATTAATATACCAAATATATTATTTTAAGATTTGTTCTTTTGTGGGGACCCTATTGATTTGGGGTATCCTTTAAGCTCTGCTTAATATTAGCCACTTGATTGAGCCGAGCAAGGCGCTTCATAGTCTCCAACTCCTTGATGAATGTGGCCATGGCCTCTTTGGTGGTGGAGATATCGCTGTCTTTCAGGTCTTCTAGGCTGTCTTCTTTCTCAAGCTCTGAAAAAATAAATAATAAAATAAAATAACAACTCAATAGTAATGACGGGTTTAGTGTACTTACCGTCCATCTCGGCCTCTATGTCGTTGAGTCGATTCATGACCAGGGACTGCTGCACCTTCACGTGCTCGATCAGGCGGTACTGGCACTCCTCCGGATCGATGGCCGCCTCCGGCTGCGGAACGTGCGGTAGGTCGGGAATTTCTGTCTTCGGTCGCTTCACCGGCGTCAGGGTAGCGGCGTCCACCTGGTCCTCATCCCACTTCTTTGCCCACAGATACAGCTTTGGGTGGGAGCGGTTTCTAGCGATGTTGATCTTCACCAGCAGAGAGTGCATCGAGCGTTTGGCATCCAGCAGGTTGCCGGTAAGCGTGTGCGAGCGCTTCAATAGCTCCGACTGTTTGGTAGCCTGGGGATTCGATGTGTGGTACCCGGCCACCGGCAACTTGCCCTCGAACAGCCAGTCCTGGTCGTGCTTAAACCTCATTGAGTCCCGTCCCCTCTGTGGGTTACGGCAGATGTAGCAGACGTACTTGTCCGGCACGTCCGACTCCTTCACTATGCCATTGCATGCGCCATGCTGCCAGCACAGGCACAGCTCGCACTGGATCATCAGGCCGTCCTCCTCGCCGTACTCGCAGAGGCAATTGATGATCTCCTCTTGCCGCATTCGCACGATGCGAATCAGTTCGCCGTTCTCCTTAATGTATTGCGGCGCCTTGCCAATCGTGTCTGCCGGCGGCGGAAGAGCGGCATTTATGTCGGCCTGGTCGTTGGACGACGGTGTGGATACCGAATCCACCATAACCGGAGAGTCAATGGAGCTGATGGCTGGTGCAGCTGGAGCAGAGCGGCGTTTCTTCGAATCGATGCGTGCATCCGGCGTGGGAGTGTTGAAGGACTGACGCGTCTCGTCGGCATCGTGTTCGCTCAAGTTATGAACGGTCGTAGTGTCGGTCGCATTGCTGCGCCGCTGTGAGCGCTGGCGGTTGCTCTTCCTTGAGCCGGATGAACGCTTTGTCGGCGAGAAACGAGCCCGCTTAACGGAACGATTCAGTCCGGGAGTCACAGAGGCGGTAACTCCAGCCTCCAACGAAATCTGATCTTGATTGATGACACCTTCATCGGAAGCCATCGTGTCCAGTGGCTCCGTTTTGGGCGATACAATCGCCTTGGTTGGAGATGCAACTGGCAAAGTACCAGCCGCCTTGGGCGACGTGACCGTTAGGGGAACGGACTGACGCTTAGAAGCCCGCGACTGCTGCATATCCTGTTGGTGCAGCTTGGCAAAGAATTGCTGGTTTGGTATTTGGTTTTTGGGAGCTGCATCACCCTGCTCGATGGAGGAGGCGTGTGTGCGCTTCACCGCCAACTCCTGCATCTTCGGACAGTTGCTCACGTACCTGAGAAAATCAAGTTAATTTCAAGTGAATTATTTCTACGTAATTCAAAATACTTACTCGGCGAACTCTTTGTGGTAGTGGCGGATGTGAATGAGCAGGAAATCCTCCTTGCGATAGGTCTTGCCGCAACCCTCGCGCGGGCATACGTACAGATTCTCCTGGAGCTGGACTTTAAGACCGCCAATATAAGCTACGTAAGAAGTAGGAAACGTTGAGCAAAAATATCTCAAATGGTTTAGTTATGCCTACCAAAACCATTCTCCGCTGCCGGAGCGCCACCCTCCACAGGTAAGGCGGCACCACCCTCAATAGCTTCCAGCTGCTCTTGGGTAGTCTTCGGCTTGCCTTCATCAGTTAGCAGGGCCTGCGGCGACATGAGCTCTGCTGGCGGCATCAGAGAGGCCACCGGCGCCTCCATGTACTGGCTCTCCTTGACGGGCATCGGAGTCGATGGCAATGATGGTAAAGTTGTGTTGCTCCGCTCCAACGTGGAGTCCAGCGACACATCCATGGGCTTGGGCTTGGGCGGTGGCTGCGGATTATAATCGTGTGTGTAGACATAGGCATTGATGTCCTTGGCCCGACGCCGATGGATGCTAAAGTCATATACATCCGGGTTGTATACCAGGCCTTGCGATTCGAGGAACACCTTCAGGTCGGACTTGGAGCGGAACCGCTTGCCACTGGGCGAGACCAGGATGACGTCCCACTTGCCGAGCACATTGGAGCGCTGGTACATGTGCTTTATCCAACCAGGCGGCAGTCTCCAGTCCTGTACAATCACTGTGGGCTTCTGGTGCTCGCCCACAATCAGGAAGCCTTCGGCTCCAATTGGCTGGTCATTTACCCAGTGACAGGTCCACTCCCCGTCATGAGGTATCTCCGGCAGGCCCAGAGCAGCTGTTGAGGAAAAAACATTAACTATATATTCTGGAATTGCTGAACGATGAAAATATTACCTATGTCCAAGCTGGCCATGTCTAGCAGCGGCCAATCCCTGCGTTGGGGAGCGCTCTTGCTCTTCTTGCTGCTCGAGGCACCACTGGCACTGCTGCCAGTACTGGCCCTCTTCGGAGCCACAGGTGTGGCGGCTGGCACTGGAGTCGCAGCTGCAGTCGGAGTTCCAGGTGGTGCCGGAGCCTTAACTGCTGCGGCATCTACTCCCTCGACGGGAAGAAGCTGCTTGGGCAGCTTGTTCATGTGCACGGCACGCACGTTCTTGGTGTAGCCATCGTCGAACAGCACTTCGTAGGTGTCGTTACCCAGCAGCCTGCGAATGGTGCCCGGGAACTTGCGCGGCCCCGACCAGCGGGCCATGCATTTCTCCTCCAGCTCGAAGATGGGCAGCACGCGGTTGCTGAGGCGCTGCCTCAGCCGCTCCGACTTGATGGCCATCCACTCCTGGAAGCTGCCGCTCGTTGACGGCGACACCTTCAGCTTGTGGTTGCGCTCGAAGCGCACGAGCAGCGTCTGCTCTGTTTCGTTCACCTCGACGATGCGGGCGGGCAGCCAGTTGCCCTCGACGCTCAAGGCCTCCAAGCGGGCGCCGATAGTCAGGTTGGTGGGGTTGCTGTACTTGACCGGCGTGCCAGGCAGCGGCGAGTTCGAGGCAGAAGTGGCAGCTGCGGAGGGGGCAGCTACTTCGCTGGCCGGGGCAACAGCGGGAGCTGCCACAGAATCTTGTGCTGGCTTGGGCACCTCCTCCCCCGCCTCCGGAGCAGGACTGGTTTTTGCCGCATCCTTTTCCTTATCCGCCTTGGACGTCTTTGGCTCTTCGGCGGCCGCCGAGGAATTGCGCTCGGCAGTCTCTGCCAGAATCTGCGCCACGATATTGTCCACGGTGGCCTTGATCACGTCCTCGTTGGCCGACGAGTGGTCGGCTCCGGCGACCGCCGTTCCCTCGACGCTGGCCTGCTGCAGGGCGCGGTGGTCGGCCTCTATCTCGGCGGAGTCCATCTTGCCCCACGGGAAGACGGTGGGGAACACACGTGGCTTCAGCAGATACTTGCCATTGCGGATCGTGTTGAAATCCAGGCGCCGGAAGTGGCGCGAGCAGACAAGAACGCTCTTGGTGATCTGGCGATCCAGGCTGATGCGAGAATTCTTGATCCAAATGGCCCGGATGACGGGGTCGAGGGGGAAGGAGTGGTAGGTGACGCCGTGGTGCTCCAGCAGACGCGACGTCGAAGGGCAGTTGACCACGCAGCATCGGCGGCCCATCTTGGTAATTATCCTGCTCCTGTCACTGAGTGCGCGGTTTGAGGGCTTTTCCTGCTAAAAAATCACTTTTGTTAAAAAAGATGCTAATGTCGTATTTTTTTTGCAATTAAAGTGTTACCGTAGGGTCGTGAAATTTTTTTGCCCAAAAGTCGCGATATTCTTTTTTTATTTTTTTTGATATTTTTTTCTTGGTCACTTTGAAATTCAATCTTACACGCTTACAGAATAACATTGTCAAATTTGTATGGGAATGTTAGTTTGGGGTAGAATTCTCGTTTTGGGGTAGAATTCTCGTTTTTGGGGTAGAATTCTCATGTAGAATGTAAAATGTTCGAGAGCGAACAACAGAGAGACTTCGGCAGCCTTCGGCAGCACCTTCGGCTCCGTTGCAACCGAACCGAGAGAGAATTTGTTCGACGAACAATAATTATAAATGTAGATTATTTTGCTTTCTTGAAGGTTTTTCGTCGGAAAATTGTATTTTCCCGAATGCCACCAACGTCTACGCAACCAATTTAGGTTTTTAAACGTTTGAAAACAAATAAAAATAAAAATCGAATTCCGAATCGGTAAGTAAAATGGTGTAAAATTCGAGGTGGTCTGGCAACGCTGTTATAGGGAACGCGCGATCTGGCAACATTGTCGAATATTTAAATTTTTACATGTAGAAACGATGTCAAGTATAGCAGTGTGCTTCGCTCTTCTGTAGCCAGGTGTCGCCACTCTTAAAAAGTGTCGACACTGAAAAGAAGTTCATATTGATCTTAACAGTTTTTGATATATAAATAGGTTGTTTAAAATAATACTTTATAATTTATTTTATTTAAAGATATGTGTTTTAATTTATACCCATATCTTTTTTGTTTGCAGCTAATCTGTGCTTTAATGCTTCCGAGCAAAGCGGTCGTGCCATAAATAATTATGTCCAGGTGAGTGAAAAGGTGTCACGTGCCCGATTGCCGATTGTCCCCCAAGGCCATCCGATTGGAGACCTATTTGAAATGCCATTAATGTACTCCTACTGCTTAAACGTCTCCACGTCCGCCACAAGACGGACACCTTGCAAAAAGCTGACCAAAAGGGAGATACGAAATCGGCTATTCCAAAATGCTTCTGGAACTAGGCATTACAAAACGTATGTATTTCCAAAGTTTCGGGGAGGAGCAGTTTTGGCGGATTGCCGAAATATGCGCTTGTGGTTTGCAATTAAAAAATATTGTCTCCTGGCCATTAGCATTCAAGAAACAGCAGACAAGCTGAGTGTGTGGCGCCTGCTGCTTGAGTATTTGCCAAAAGAGTCAATCAACGTCTAGAGCCTTGGCCTTCAAAGTCACGAATGTGAGGGAAATATACTTACATAATAGCAGATTATATCACTCGATTAAAAATAAACTCACTTTAAAATTGTCTCCCTTGAACAATATTAGAGATATATTCCCCACAAAGCTCTCTGGGTCAACATGTTCACCTAGATCTTGAGAGTATTTCCTTTGGTCAAAGCGAACATGAAGCCAATTTCAAATAGTGCTGGCTTTGATCGGACGTAATGCAAATATTTACAAGCAAATCACGGTTAGAGCATAAAGCAAACTTTAATTATAAATGTTTTATTGTCATATGCAGCTGACATAAATATTAAATGCCGTGACAAGTTGTTGTTGCCAGGCCGGATAATTTCGATTTGAATTTTGGACAGCCCAAAAGTGACATTGAGAGCGGCCACTAGGGGGGAAATCCAAATGAGTAAACAGGGCTAAATGGCCGTTTGCATAACTGCCAACTAGAGAGCATGCCTACATATTTGCATAAATTATCGACACTTGTGGAAATTGGAACGACTGCACCTGAACTCACTCTCTTTTTGTGCAAATAATTAAACAATATGTAACTTGTGCAAAAATATTTCCGAAAAGAAAAACGGCGCAGCTACAAAAACTTTTAGCTCAACTGACGGCCGCACTTTCTCCGTTAATATTTACCCAACTCATCGACAAATTGGCCAGGCCCAGTCCCAGTCCCAGTCCCAGTCTCATCTCGGGCCCAGTGCCTGTACCCCGATCCCGTCTGGGAACTCATTGCGTAAATATGTGGGTATGCGATGCGGTAATTTTTGAATAGGCCCCGCGACTCTTGATATATTGACAGTTGGGCCCAGTTCCCGGTTCCTTATCACATAAATATTACCCAAAAAAACCAAATTATCGTTAAATTTTGATGGTGTGCCCACGGGAAATCATGTAACTAAGAGTTCACAATGATTAAATAAATTATGTTTGCTCAAATAAATACGTGCTTACAATGTCAATGGATTGCCTAATTTCTTAAAATTTTTGTTTGCCTCAACTTTTGGTATTAACAATTGCACGTATAGCAATTTTAATTTAAAATTTAATAAGTGGAATATCTCAAGTAAGCTACCTTGGAGTTTGTGTGTAATTGTAGGTGAAGAAATGCAGCTTAACACATCTTAAAATCTGTATTAAATAAATAACAATCTAGTACCAAATTTTAGCTTTAAATATTTGCTCTCATCGCAGTCACTGGGTTAACATAATTTCAGCCTCCTGCCCGCAGGCGAAATCCATTTCTACGAAGATGTGGCAAAAAATAAACACCACAAATAAAAATCAAAATAAACAAATTGAAATTCCTTAAAAAATGGGCGGGTCTGGGCTTAGCTCTTGGCATAATCCGCCCCAAGTGTCCCACGAGATACACATATGTCAGGTAATGAGCGGCACCTGCCGTCGTGTAACTTTTGCCGTTTTAGCGATCGCCATAAAGTGCGGTATACCGAGTGTAAAACCTTTATCTTTTCCGCATGATTTCGGTGTCGGGTCGACATGCTCGGCTGCACGTGAGATGGAGCCCGGAGCTGTGAACGAGGAGGGGAGACCTAATCGAGGCGATCATGTTGAAATGCGTGAATTGGGCCCGGGCATTCGGGTTTACTTCACTTTCAACTGGTGAAATTTTCGTACTCATCGCGCCTGACCTTGATCTGGGTCCGGAGTTGCGGAGAAAATAATGCAGATGGGGCTCTCGCATCATTTCTTATGCTTATGCAATGACAAGTGTGCTTGCATATATCTTCTGGCCGTTTATGTTGCCTTACGTAATGCCTGGAAACCGCAGACAGGGGGAAATCCCCAGACCACTAAAAGTATTAAAATTTTCACTTATTTACAGAACTTTTTTCCTCTTTTTTCCGAATGTGCAAAGTACAGGCTAGTCCCATTAATAATCTCTTAAATTCACATTTCAAAATATATGTCACTTGCCGAACTCAATCGAAATGAATTTTGGATTAGATTAGGCAACGTGCGAAACGACAAAAGCACTGGCAAAATACATAGATATTTCGGAAACAAAACAAACACAAATACACCAAACAATAGCTGAAAATGCATTTATTTATGCAAAGATAGACGGCGGACGCCCAGCAAAAATGAAATCTCTGTGCCAAAAAAAGATTTGGCTCAACTTGTGGCGTGTTTGTGTAGCTAATTAGATGGGAGTTGGGCCAAGCCATTCGACGACCATTCAAAGTAAAGTGGTGCAAAATGATGCGCAAGCCCCAAAGACGAGACCACTCCCACCCCCTGCCCACCATCGGGACCCACTTTGGTCCGTTCGGTCACTTAACATTCATGATTGCAAGTCAAGCAGGCGCAGGCGCAGCGGCCAACAAATTTTCCACATGCACTGCGAAAATATGCTGTTGAAGTTCTGCTGACAAAAATGCAAAGTATTCTATATCTTAAAATAAATTAAGGATCTTGGAGTATTCTTAAAACTTAAAATTATTAAAAATTAATAACTGATTAGTTTCCTATTTTTGTGTACCTATAAAGTATCTAATCAAAATTATAGTAAAAAATCATTCATATCAAAATAAAATTATTTCTTAAAATAAAATGTACCTCTTTTAATGTTTTAAAAGTAATCATTTTACCATAAACATTCTATAAACTTTACATATAGTTTCTTTCAGTACCGCCCCTTACATTTAACCAAGAAAAATGCCCACCACTCAGTCTCTCTTTCGGGCTTGTCTCTCGCTCTCTTTTCGAATCGATTCGAGCTGAGTGGCTTGAGGCCGCTCATATATAAGCCGGGGTTCCCAAATATTTTTGTCATTCCAGTTGATCAGTGCCAGCCGATCGGTCGGTGGAAAGAAACGCGACGCGAGCTCAATAAACGAACCCACAGAAAGTGCAAGTGTGTGTGCATAGACTGCCAGCAAAAGAAAAGAGAAAAGAAAAATGAAAGCTTTCATTATCGCCGGTGTGTGCGTCTTGAGCGTGCTGAGTCTGGGAGCGGCTCAGTTCCAGAACGGACGTCTGGAGCCTCCAAATCCCCAGCTCTGCGCCCAGCGCATCATCCACGAGAAGACCCCCGACGGCAAGGGGTGAGTGCCCAGGATGGCCCAACCAGATTGGTATCAATAACCCCCATATTTGCTAATCTCTCTCCAGCTACTTCTTCTCGTGGCGCGACCCCCAGCTGAAGGGCGTGGAGGAGGACTGGCTGACGGCCAGGAACTATTGCCGTCGTCGTTGCATGGACTCCGTGTCGCTGGAGACGAGCCTGGAGAATGAATGGATCAAGCAGCGTGTGGTTGGCGAGAATGTAAGTAAAAATTAAATTAATTTAATTAATTTACAAGCTAAAACTATTAAATTTAATTTATAGTTTATTAGAATTAAAGTCTATGAAAACATGCTTAGAGATCTTAGCTATAATGAAAAGTACATCAGCATCTAGTATCCTCTTTCTTTTAAAGCACTTCCTATTAGGGCCCTCCGTAGTAATTGACTCTACGGTTAGATTACCAATAAACACAAATTTTAATATCACAGTTTATCTTTCCCCAATCAATCAAATGAATATTAGCTAGTTTATTACGAATAAGAGTTAATAAATCGATTATCCCCGCCCTGAAATGGGGCTTATGTAAGCCTCAGTTCGGCAAATAAACGTACACCAAAGGCAATCAATTGGCCTCACCTTTGCAGCAGCACCTGTTTGATCAACTTTTGAGCTGCGATTCGATCAAACAAATGATCGCAATAATGCACAGAAATATGCAACTCATTGGCTATTTATAAATGTTTCCAGCGAAAGGTGGCATAAATGCATAATCAACTACCTTTATTTATGAACACAAATGGACCCCATCGAAGGGGATTTCTTACACCTTCGAGGTGAAATGGCAGACAGGCCAATAACTTATGATGTCTGCATTTAACAGTGTTTTATCTGTGCCATCTTTTCACCTACTTTGCATGCCATTATGTCACCTTTCGATTTGTTTGACAAGTTAAATAACGCCCGTTTAGCCGCGTGTGAACTGTTTAACGCGATTTATTTAGCGGCCCGCACAACGCACATCTTGAAATTGACCTTAATTTTTGAGGATGCAGAGATTCACAAAACTCATTGCGAAATCCGACATTAACGTCGCTCTACAAAGTTCAATGTGAGATTACACATAAAAACTGAGGAAAAAACAACACGACAAAATACGGATCATAAAAATACAAAAACTTTCCCAGTTGTTGCCTCTGCAATTTCGCACACGAATGGAGACGCCAGCTCTTACGCAACCCCTCGAGATGGACAAGTGTCAAGTTTAGAGTTGTGGTCAGGCAGGCCCGTCTCATCTCGGATCTTCCGACTCATTGCTCACCTTACCTGAGAAAGCCGCGGTAGCCAAATTGAAATCGAAAGTTCACGTGTGTGCGGTGGAAAAGCAGCACCGGAAAAGCTGCTGCGCAAAATTACTTAACAAATTAGCAAATTGTAAGCACGCAAACGGATATACTGCGAGTCGAATTTTCCCATAATCAAACGAGAAACAAAGCGTAAACCCAAGCAAAAAATATACTTGGGAATAAGTTGAATTAATTATGGGATTTAATTCGATTAGAGGTGCTTGGCTAATACTTTCAATTGCTTGGCTCAAATAAGAGAAATCTTAGCTGACATACATTTTAAATATGAATAAACAAGAAAGCGATTGGGCACAAAGAATGACTTTCGGGGCACTACAACATTCTTTAAATCAAAATACTCATTTATGGTTTAAACATCAAGTTTGTAGCTTAAGTCTTTCGTTTACGTACTAGACTCTTATAGATAGAAATCTTCCTTGGCATTAATACATTTTTTATTAAACATTTCTTGTATTTCTCTTACTGTTTACATTTTTCTGTAGCTTCCATTGGCTGTAGCTTTCTATACCCTTAACCCAATTGATAAGAACTCGCCCAAAGACTCCTAACTGGTATCTGCACCCGCATGATACATATTCGGGGCTACCAAATGGAGGCACACAACTTTCCAATGCTGTTTTCCGGCAGAGAAGCCGCTTTCCTAATGAGTTGTGTGTTGCACCTTCCCTCCCCTGGCCGGGTTCACTTTTACTTGGCCCTGTAACAGACAGGTGCACAAAGCACAATTCATTTCGGCTTCCGCCTGGGCAAATGCATTCATTGTCCAAGCTTTTTTTTTATTGTTAACAATTACAATGCACTCTTCCCGCAGCCGACAAAACCGAAATCAATGTCCATAAATTTGTTTCGGCACTGCTCATTGGTGTTTTCCAAAAGGGCAAGCCGTCTGGTTTTTTGTCTGCGTACCCCTTGTGCCCCTCACAGCCCCCGTTCAGCTTGTTGTGGGGCCCCGTTTTAACAAAACAATTTTTATGGCCCATCGGGTGAAAGTGACTGATGAGCGCTAAGCTGCGGCTGCGCCGCGTCTGCTCACTTGAAATGTTGACAGTATCGGGTGCGCCAGCTCCGAAAGGGCGCGGACTTGGAGCGGGAATGGATCTGGGAATGGGTATGGGTTCGCTTTCAGCGACAATAATAGTTGTTTGGGCGTGACAGGCCCAAATCAGTTAGCAGCTGAAATTTCTACCACTATTTCGTGGTCTGGCTCGAGGCCAACGCTGAATTTTCTTGCGTAGGCGCCCGACCAATTAGGGAAATGCATGTAGATTTGGGCATCTGCAGGGGCCATTGAACCTAAGAAAAGCTTGAGTGATTCAGTTCTAGTTCAAGTCTAATTTCGAAAATTTCCCTTCATTTTCCAGGTGAAATACATCTGGACCAGCGGCCGCTTGTGCGACTTCAAGGGCTGTGACCGCCCCGATCTTCAGCCCACGAACATCAACGGCTGGTTCTGGACCGCCACCCTGCAAAAGCTGGCCCCGACCACGGAGAGGTCCCAGGGTGACTGGTCGCCCACCGGCGGCATTGGTCTGCCCCAGCCGGACAACCGAGAGTTCAAGCAGAACGGCGCCCCGGAGAACTGCCTGGCCCTGTTGAATCAGTTCTACAATGACGGCGTCAACTGGCACGACGTGGCCTGCCACCACAAGAAGTCCTTTGTCTGCGAGGAGAACGACGCCCTGCTGAAGTACGTGCGCTACACAAACCCCAATCTGCGCATCTAAGCGGAGGAAGGTCCTCGAGGGCGGGCGGATGGAGCAGCGACTCTCCGAGCAAAACCAAAAATGATATTCTCTAAATCTGCGGCATGGTGCTGCTCCTGATATTTTTCTAGCTACTCTGCGGAGTACGAGTGTCTGTCAAAAGTGTAGAATTTTCTGGATAAATTGCTGCATGTCATAAGATCCATTTCCTGGTAACAACCCTCCCATTCTCTGTGCTCTATTCTGTCTCAACTAGTTTAATTTTTAATTTTGTATTAATTTATGATTTTCTTTAATTATAATAAAAACATTCGAACATTCGACATACAAAAGTATATGGCGACTTTAGTTGTACTTTATTGGAAAATACGCTCATTAAGCTTTCAGTCGCAAGCAAAAGGTGTTAAGACTATTGTTAGGTTTTTTTGTTTTTCTGAAATAGATCGATTCTTAATAATTCAATCATAAATTGCAGAGAATACAGACATCGGCTTCCCGAAGTTAGCTTTTATTTCATGATTAAAATTTAAATGTGATTCGGTATTTTGATGAGATGACCGTTTGTAGTACCCTTCTTATGATTAATTTTTGAGAAAGGTTAATAATTAATCCTCTGGAGTAGACGTCTGACACATCAATTCATTATGGAATTCCTTGTGGATTCATCGATAAGAGCTGTAATGCCTCAAGGCGTCCCTAAAAAAATACATTTTAATATTTCATAATGATATGGAATGTTGGACATATATTCGCAAAGAAATAATTTGAATGAAATTCTCTAGGGGATATATGTTGAAAACAAATTGTGTTTTTGTTTATATTTATGGAATTATGGAATTTGGCTTCCAAGAAGATATATAAACTCGAGCACGGAGCACATCGAGAGTTAGTCGAGAATTATTTTTCGAGAATTGTGTTCCTTGGCACGATGCAGCTTCAACTTACATTTTTCTGGGCATTAATTGAGATTTTTATTCTACAAACAGTAAAAGCGGATATTACCGGGTGCCACTTCTATGAAACTGTGAATATATCGTCCAGCCAGCGACTACCCAATGGTTCATACGTATACGAGGGGCTCGAAATTCCTGCTGCCTTAACAGGGGAATATAATTACACAAGCACGGAGAAGAAATACAATAAAACAGTAGAGAGCCACTTACGAGGATGTGTCTGCCAGCTAAAGCCGTGCATCTGGATCTGTTGTAGGCATAAGGATATACAGCCCAATGGGGAGTGTACCGATAGTCTGATGAAGGAAATGTCTCTGATAAAACCCTTCCTAAATGTAACACTCGGCAACGGATCCGTGGTAAGAAAAAACTTACTACCCGATTTTATCGTGGTGAGAGATCGAATGTGGCCGTATGAAATTTGGCAATATGATAAGTACACACTATTCGAGGTTCGTCCTTTGTTTACGTTACTTTTGTTCAATGTTTCCGAGACTAACATGATCCCTTTAGAACGGAAGTGTACTGCTCGGCAGTGAAATAAACAACACAATCAAGTTAAGGGGATATGACTGCCTCCATCCAAATCAGTTCAGTTCAGCCAATACTGAGTTCTTTGTGGCTGCAATTCATGACCGTTATAATGAATGGGACCTATCAGGAACCAATCAACGTAAGAATAGTTTCTATATCGGCAGTTGTGGTACTCCTGGCGTTTTAATTTTTCTACAAATTCAAATAGTCATTTGGCTTTCGGAAGTATTCCTGATTCTCACGATCGCAGTGTATCTCTACATAAAGAAGCTGCGGAATCTGCACGGAAAATGCTTCATTTGTTACATGTCCTCTACATTTATGTTTTTGCTTCATGAGTATCTGGTGGACCTTGATATACCATTGCGTTTGTGCACTTTACATGGTACGTGATTAATTTTATTAATAAATTTAGAGTACATATAAACTGGAGACGTATTATTTACTGGTCGATATTAAACATTTGGTTAATATATTTTGCTTCTTTTTCCTTGTTTCGAAGCGGAAAACTGTATCTGTGTTGTCGGATTTTATTCAAATTGCAGCTTACAGTTGCAACTTTTTTTGGATAGCCAAGTTCACTTGGCTATTGTCCATGAGCCATCAGATTTGGGTAGGATTTACGTCGGTTAATAGATCAGAATCCCAACACAGTTTCCGCACCTACAGCATCTTCGCCTGGGGCCTGCCGGCTATCCTGATGACAGTCATATTCCTAATTGATCATATATGGAGTGACGAGCCCAACATGGTAGAATGGATGCCAGGTGCTGGTTGGGACGATTGTGATTTAAAGGGTAAGCTTTCATTTGAGGCACAATTCGGTTCACAATGGATTCAAAAACGTATTTTTCTTTGTTAACAGGGGGTTGGAGTTATGATGCGTACGTTAATGGTCCTTATGTTGTATTGGTAGCATTAAATACAACCCTTTTTATATTGACAACCATCATTATTATAAGGACAAAACTCTCACTAAATACCTTCATCGACTACAATGAAAGAGCAAGGAATCACAGTTCGAGAATGAAGACGTAAGATATATTTACTAATTTTTGTTTCTTGAACTTATTTTTCATGATCTGATTAAAGGTATATGATGTTTTTAAGGCTCTCCATTATCATGGATTTACAGTGGAGCGTACGCATATTTTCTATTATTTTCACCGGTGATGTTTCGGACTCTCTTTACATAATATGTGTATACAGTGATTATTGCATTGGAGTCTTTGTTTTTGTGTTGTTTATCCTGAAGCGCAGCACTATTCGGCTTCTTAAAGAAAGGTGAGTGATCCGTTATTTTAAGTTCACCTGATAATAATATTTAATTAAATTAATTATAACTACTAAATATTAAATTAATAATAATTGTACATTTACATTTTACATCTTGCAGGTTTATGTACTAGCTAAGTCAATCCACAATTTGTGGACTCTGTTTAAACCTACCGATAGAGGGCGATAATACTGGTAAAACCAAATGTAGGACTCCGAAAAACGCCCGTGCAATTGAAGTAACGTTTTCACATTTCCACGACCATAATTTAAAGAATTTAAGTTAATTTAAGATATATTAATAAATAAATTTAGGAATCCCCCTTTTATCAAACCATATTGCTCTGGCTGTAACTGAAATTAAGAAGCAACTAACATGGAAATAGAAAATCTATAACCCCAAAGACTTTAATTGGTTTCCTAAAACTATATTATTTGTGAAGAATTGTGTCAACTGAAAGTCTTACAAAGAAATGAGAGTTCAGTTAAACATTTCTTTACTCATTTATTTCACTTTGAGCCTGAAGTTGGCCATTTATAAGTTTCCGCGTAACCACTCTCCCTTGAAAATGGAGTTGGCATCGGAAACATTCGGTTGGGTAGTGCGAACATCTTGAAAACCTGTCAGTCAAATTTGATGAAGGTTTCTACGCACTTTGCCTTTTAAATGTTTTGGTTCTCACTCTGCTGGCCCTTATTCGCTTGGCTGTTACCATTGCTGCCCATGCTGTCCGCTGTTTCGGGCCATCCCCCTGCACTTCACGGACTCAAAAAGAGGAATTTCAAAATTAAATGTAGGTAGAGAAGAAATGGGAATGCCGAGTCGAATCATTTTTCCCGATTTAAGACGCTAAACTCGACACTTTAAACACGAGGATTCGCCCCCTAAAACAAGGGAAGTGGCTGGTCCTAAGAGGGATAACAAATGTAAGAGAAGTAAATTTTCGCTTTAACAGAAGGCATCGCAGCCCTCTGCAGAACTCCGAGCAATGGCCGCTGACCACAGTCTCTGCTGACGTTTTTGCTTGTGGAATTTCAAACTGATTTACTTGCGTGAGATTCCCCGGCCAGCAAGGACATGTGTCACGTCCGAGAACCCTCCCCAACTGAGTAGCCTCCCCTTCTGCAATCCCCCTTAGAAAGCTCTCAACAGCTGCCTAAGCTGCTAATAACGAATGGACAGTGGCCAGGACTCAAGCGGAGCCAGGAATTAGTCAGAGCGGGAGTCCTTCTGGCCAAGTCCCTTTTAATTACTTGGAATATCAACACTTTGTCAAAGTGTCTTATTCATTAAGGTGTGTGTGGCTTTTCACACGGGGTGACCATCAGTCCACTCCCTCCCAGAAGACCAATTCCGTCTTCCCTTTTAATTGTCACTCTCCTGTGCTGCGTGCCAGGATTCGATGTGGCTGGGGTGGCGTTGGCGGTGGCCCTCTCGTGTGAAATGGCCGATGATAATTACTTTCTTTCTGTTGGTTTATTCATGAGCAGCACTCAGCCCGCCAGCATTTGTTTTCGCTTAATGGTTTCCTTTTGAGAAGTCGCAAAGCCAGAACGGGGAGCAGGTCCTGAAATGACACACATTTGGGTTGCTAATGTGAAAGGGAGTCAAGGATTTGTTTAGGGAAAGTGATTCCTTATAATCAAAGTAAATATCTTCGACGGTCTCTAGATAATGCTAGGTTTGGATACAGAAATTATAAAAAAGGCTAATATCTTCGCTTTAGCAAAATCTTTACCATAAATTCTTTAAGCCAACACAGAACGAAGAATAAAATTAATAACAAAAGTTAGTACACGTTTCTTAGCTAAAAATATGTAATACGTTTTTAAATTAACTTCTGCTGACACTTTTCTCAGACTTGGTCAGTTCCCGTTCCCGTCCCTCTCCTAAATCGCACATTTAAAACTTGGTGATGCATTGTTTCCTCTTGAAAACTCACTTTACGCAAAATTGGACTAGCAGCCATTTTTCGAACCCCGTCCCCCAAAAACTCCTGCTGGCTGCCGCAAAAATAGAATGGAAGCGATGAAGACGAGGCGGATTATGTGCCCAAGTGTAACTAAAGAGAATAAGGGCGAAAATCAACGAATCATTAATCAATCCTTTCATGATGTGACGCGGTGCGTGTCCTTTTATGTGTCAAAAAAAAAAAAAAAGAAAAAACAACGAGTGAGAGAAAGAAAGAAAATTACAAAAAAGAAGCGGGGGAAAGCAGGCAGAGAAAGCGAAATAAGAGCGAACCAGAGGGAGATGGAAAATAAAAGTATCTTTTTGCTGGAGTTTGAGTGACAGCTACGCAGGCAGCGACGTCCAAGTGGATGAACAGGATATACAGGATCAGGGTTGCGAGCGAGAGAAGCCCGAAAAGAAATAAAAGAAAGTGGCAAGAAAATGGCGACACTGTTCGCCCAGAACCGAGCCCTCACCGATGGTTTCGGGCTTATTTACATTTTGAGGTCGGGTTGATTAGCTGAGTGCGGGTGGCAAGGTCCCCACCACCCACTGCGGCTTTCGGGCCCAGACAGAACTTGGAGATAAGAAATTAAATTTAAGAAATAAATGGACAATTTACTATATGGATTTCTACGAACTACAGATACTCTCATATACATATATAATACAAAGTTTTTGGCAGAACATCAATGGAGTTACCAAATAAGTAATTCATATAACAGCTTATAATTTAAGAACCTAATCTCACCTTACATAACCCGAAATAGTAAACAGGAAACTTTAAAGAAGTACAGAAAGCGAAATGGATACCTTTAAAGCGAGCTTCACCTGTTCGTCAACTTGGCGTCTTACATTTCGGGCGGAGGCCAGGGGTCTTTGGGTTGTGATGGGGCGTATGAGTGATGGTCTGGGGAGCGGACTTCGGCTTCTCCAGTTACGAGACAGATAAGAGATACGCCAGCCGGGCCCGGCATCTGCTTCGGTGCAGTCGCCGGCAGATGCATCTGGGAAATGGAAATGGAAGCGAAATCGCAACCTCCATCTGTCGGCTGGGTGCGGGAAAGTCTTTCTCTCACGTGTCTCGACGTACGCACGTCACGTTTGCCGGGAGAGAAAAGATACGGATACAAAAAAGTGACAGTTTGCCAGGACTAAAAAAAAGAAAGAAGAATGGTGAAATACGAAAATCAAACAGACGATGGACATGCAGGCGGTCCAAGATTCGGAAGGGAGGGAGGTAGGAACCATCGGAATCAGACCTACACCAATGCGTGAATATGGAGCACATCATTAATTATGCCCCTGGGCCTGTGTTTGCCGCTGAGCCGATTTATCTGACATTTTCGGCATTGAAAAGTTCCTCGTTCTTCCTGTGGATTTCTTCCCAACAAAAATAAAAGAATTTCTCCCGCTCGGGTTCCTCCTGCGAGCCAAGATCATTAGTTTCCCGGGCGACACATGCCCGGGCCCTTGGACAAGCACTTACAAAAGTTACTCCTCCTCCGAAAACGGATAAACCTAGAGTGCATTTAGCCGAGGGAGATCAATTGGCTTTGCTGTTTTGAGGGACTTTATTAGGGCACAGAAGACACTTTTCCTTAAATTGAGATGTTCCTGATGGCAGCTATTCTAGTCTTTTATTGAAATGAAATATGTTTTAAAAAACAAATGTCCTTACAAGTACTTATAACTACGTTCAATTTCAATTTTAGAAATTTGTAATAAGTCTCAGCAATTTCAACTCAAGAATAAATATAAATACAATAAAAATTCTCTGTAGAATCCGCCTTGTGAAAAGGGAAAGGGTGTCCAGTCGTGAAAAACATTCGAGCTGCGTGACTCGAAAAAAAGCGCATCGAAAAGTGCAACCTGAGCATCAGACAATTAGGCTTTGTTCATTAATTAAGGCTGCCTTTGCAGCTATTGCAATTGCGATTTAATCTGCACATTACAGACAAGTACTTATCGTTATGACGCGCAAAATGAATTGCTCAATTGCGAGGCGCAACGATAATTACGAGTGTTCGAGCGGAGCCTGAACTTGATCGGATTTTCGGAGAGGAGCCGAGCTCAGCCGAGTCGTGAACATATGCAGTCAATTAAATAAACATTTATTAACCAAGCCACTGCACAAAAGCTGTTAACAAAGCCATTTGGCCATTTCAGAAAATGAAAACGTTCTCGAAAGGTGTTCATGGGGGCAGCATAGCCCGGCGAAGCGAGGGTTTCGCGGGGCCAGCAACTGCCACTGAGAGTGTCTCTGGGCCCAGAAAAAGTAAAAAAGCGGTAATTGATGGTCTTGGCCAGGAGTTGTTGTCCAGTTGTTGCTTTCGACCAGCATGGAGCCCACATGCATGTGCAGTCGCAGTCTCTCTTTCTCTGGGCGTATCTCCGTCCCACTCCCGGCTGGATTTCACGCATGGAACTCGGTCGGCATCCCGTCTGCTCTGCTCTGCACTCGGAAAAAAGTCTAGTACCTAGGAAAATTACAGTAAAACTGCATAGCTTTCATATTTATTTAGAAGATTTAAAGATTTGAAGAACGTAAGCAAAGAAGAACTATCCCAATTTAGAGAATACTTATAGAGTTATTGAAAAACTGTTTACAATCAAACCAGGACACATATTTCTTCAAGTGTAGCATCGGTTTTTCGGCGAGTCCCAGGTTCCAATCCCTCCCGGGCCATATACA
This sequence comes from Drosophila lini, assembly GCA_018905715.1. Lineage (NCBI taxonomy): Eukaryota > Metazoa > Arthropoda > Insecta > Diptera > Drosophilidae > Drosophila > Drosophila lini. The sequence continues at coordinate 26,932 of JAEIIL010027548.1, forward strand.
TAGTAAATTCGAATTGAATTTTGGCGGCGCGTTCATTAATCATTATTTCAATCATGAAACAAATGTGCTCGCTGGGTGCTGATGCTTGTTGTTGTTCCTGTTGTTTTGCGTCTTGTGAAATTTCGTTGCTGTTCTGCCTGCCCCGCATCACCGAACCCATCCCCATCTCCATTCCCAACCGCGTCCCCATACCTTCAGCCATTCCCACATCCCATTCCTGGCCATCTTCGATGCGCTTCAAAGATTGATAATCTCTGGGATATCTTTAAATTTAATTAGTCACATTCATAACAGACCGCCAGCCAGCGAGCCGTACCAAATTACATGTTACAACAAACGGAGCCTCGCTTTTAGCCATGTTTATGCTCCTCCCCCTTTTTTTTCCTCCGGATTTTGTATTTTTACTAGATGCTCCCGATCCATGCGGCGATATGTGTGAGAAACTGCGGCTCTCCGGCCGCCTCGAGATACCAGTTTTCCTCTGCCTCGTAGCTGCTGTTCGATATATTTTGTCTGGCCCTTTAATGAAAAATCGCCGTTGTTACTAATTATGATTGACACAGACGTAATTGGAAATTTGAGCAAAGCTCTCGGCCCTACTACTGCCTGCGTCTCAGGCACTTCTGGCATTTCGGCTGCGAGTTCGGCAGTCTTCAAAAAGTTTCACTAAATTAAAGGTTTTTGGCTCAAGCTGGCCGAAAAGAAAAACTTTCTTTGATGGATAAGCGCCAGTTTCTTGGGGGGATAATCCCAGACTTGGTGTGAAAATGTTTAAAGAAAGTTTAGTAACTTCCTGGGGTATTGAATTGAGGTCAGTCAAGGGAAAACTTTTGGTTGTAACTATGAATATATATATGTTTCCTATTATCTTAATTTAAATTAAAGTTTAAAATTGAATGGGAGAAAATAATTGTCATTTGACTGATATGCTTTCTTTAAAATTTTAAATATTTAAAACCGTTTATATTGAAGTTATTTGTACCACAAACATACTTAATATTAGACAAGTAAAAATAACTAGACTTTAAAAGCTATAAATGCATACAACTAACTAAGGCGATTAAAGAAATGTACTAAACTAAAAATAATTCGTAATTTGGCGAAGGAAATTTATTAGAATGACTTGATTGAGGAATTTAAATGACAGAAGCATTTAAGGCACTTAATCATGAAAATCTATTCAATTTCCGCGATCAATTCCATCATTAGATGATTTTCATTTTTGCTCTTTTGTAAATTTACTACAGTCATTTACAAAATTATGGATTTTTGCCGTGAGCTTGTGGAAGACGACCGATTCTAGAGAATAATTATCCTTTTATAGCTGCTAATTTGATGGCTTAATTACGACATTGGAAATGACAAATTCCCAGTGATATGTGAATAATTTAATGGCCCTTCAGATGATATATTCGATAAGGCATCTTCCCAGAGATATTCTCACTTTCTAGACAGAACTCACAAGCATGTCTTGGCCAAAGAAAAAACAATGTTAAACAGCTGGCATCATTAAGCATAATTTGGAAAAGATTTCTCAAGTTTTGGAGCTAATTCGAGGCAATTACGGTTTCGTCGTTTCCAACCAATTGGCGGCAAAAGGCGATCGATGGTTGGCTTTTGGCCCGAAGCCTTAGCCTGGTCCACATGCAGCACACATCTCCAAGATATTCCGAGTCCCATCGGAGGCTTCATTATGGCGAGTTGTGCAGCAAAATGAAATCAATCAGAGATAATCTGTCATGGATAATGGCTGGCTGTCCAGCTCCAGCTCCAGTCTCCGTTTTTCGTTTTGTGTAACCCCCAAAGCGATCGGCTCCGACTCATTTAAGTGATTCGTGTAATTATTTTAAACAGCCGCAGTGTAAATTTTGTTAAACATCCATCTCCGCTCGGGACTCGGAGTTCATCTAGGCCCGTTTTGGGCATAATATGACAGGTAAACAGTTGAGGCCGTTGATAAATGGCCACGAATGCTGTGGACCACATTTAATTGTTTCAGGTCTCGGGGGAAGTGGGGAGGTGAATGCAAAACTTTCGATTGGTATTGTAAATATGACTTTAATGACTGTAGCCGTCTGAACGGGCTTGAATTCTGAGTGCCGTACTCTCGAGAGGAGTTCGCCGGCTTCAGTCAGCTAGTCAGTCAATCATTAATCACTCAATCAATCATTTGGCAAGCGATTCCTGCCAGCCTTCGTGGTCCTGTTGTTTTCGGTGGAAGAACCTCCAGCTTTTCGCTGGGGGTCTCGACCTAATCAACATCCCAGATTCCCCATTCCCACCCATCCGAGTCCCCTGAGTTCCACTGCTTAGGCTGAATCTACGCCGACTTGTCAACATGTCGTTAACACAATTTCCATACCAGATTGATTGGAATGCCTGCCTCTAAGTGAAGGCTGTCTAAGTGGTGGAGGTGGGTGGTTTCAAGGGGAAATTTTATAGCATATAAACAAGAATTTAAAGTGAAATTATTTCTTGGTTTTACATTAACAGCAAAAGCTTTCATATTTTAGAAGCTTTGAAATTTAAATTTAATTTGAACATTCAATTAATAGTTATACCATAAACAGAATGAAATTAGGAGAATTAAAATAGAGAATATTTTCATTAATACAGTTTTCTACTACATAAAGAATAAAGAATAAAGAAAACACGAAGCCGAGACACACATTTTCTTTTAAGTCTATCGGTTGTTATACGTATAATTTAATTTTTCTTTGTGCCGAATTCTGCGATTAGCATATTCCTAATAGCTGGCATTAGCCAGCTAATCAGTGGCCGGGGTTCCCACCCACTTTGCATAATACCATTCGATCACACACTCTCGGGCTTCTTAATTTTATATCACAAACTTTTGATGGCTGGCTTAAAGAAGCAACTGAAAACGAAGAACATCCCATACAGCATCGTGGTATGTGTATTCGCATTGGTGGTCGTAATGTGCCTCGGTGGATGTGGACGTGGATGCGACATCATTAATCACATTTCACATTTCAGTGTGTTGCCTCGTGCAGCAAGTGAACTTCCTTCTGCCGCCGCCTGACAGTCGCAACTGATTGCTGGATCTGAATTGGGATTTCGGACTCAAATGCCCCGCACAAAGAGCAAACACACTGCTCCCCCAATTCCAGCCCCATCCTTTTTGTGGCACATCCCACCCCCAGCCCGCCTGCTGACGCAAGGCTCTCAGCGCGCCCTCGTCCCCTCCGATCGGGGATTTTCCCCCGGAATCAACCTCGGCTATCCATCCGCCCAAGGAGCTGTGTCAGAGCTGAGAAAATTCAATGTAGCAGCCACTAATGCGACGACTGAGCTCAGGAGTTCTTTGCACAGACGCCAAGGAAGAATATAATATGCTCAGTGTGCGTTGCTGATGCTTTAAGAAGCATTTTAAACTTGAATTAAAATGTTGAAAAATGTTTAACCTTGAACATTTTATAATACAACAAATGCTTAAAAGATATAATTAAACAATAATTAAAACTTTACATATATATATATGTTAGTTTGCCTTTAAGATCATTATCATCCGATAAGCTTCAATGAAAGGTGTGAAATTATTTGTTTCCTACAAATATGTTGGTAATAAAAAAATGTATTGTATAAATAATTTGATTCAATTCAAATTTTTTATCAAAACGAATGATGATAATGAATTTTTAAATTTTAGTATTATGTAATACTTTCTTTCAGTTATTCATTACATTCGATTTAAGCTGAATATTATTCAGATAACAGGTAACAGATAAATTGAGAGATAGAGTAAGCAAAAAATCAAATGCGAATTTTAAATTTCAAATAAATCCTTTTATTAAAATGTATCCTTAAGCTATCTATCTATAAGCAGTTTTTGAACTATAAATATTTATTGTGATAAATTATTTCCAAGTACTGTAAGTAAAAGGACGCAAAACAATTAAATGATTGGAATCTTTACTTGTTAAATATTTATCAAATTTGATCTAGATTATAAATTCAAGTACTAATTAGGAGTATAATTAAGCACACAATGCTATTAGTTAACATGCAAGATCCATTTGTAAACATTCGCTAGTTGATTAATCGAAACTCTTTAACTTGGAATAAAGACATAAAACCAACATTCACACCTTCATACGAGCCGCAGACTAAATTTAAGTTTTATACACTTAACTGGCCTAATGACGTTTTGATGGTGACCATCAAAATCGAATCAGTTGGAAGTCGATTAATTAGTGGCCATGCCTCCTTTACTCCCTGCCCCGAAAACACATGGACTTGATGGCGGAGGTGGCACAGCACGTGGACCCAATTGTGAGGGGGTTAAGATATTTCGGGTGGGTTCAATTATTCGGCAATTAGGCAAAGTCATATACAGAAACACACGCCAGAAGTGTGACTCGAATTTAAGTTAATTTTTTAATAAGAAAAAAGCCATTGTAGATAACAATCTTGGCTAAAATCTAAGCCTTATAAATACAGAACACTAAAAAATTATATAATTATATATGCATCTTAAAATATTGAAAAGGAGTACAAATATAGTTGCAATTCGCACGCAATTTAGAAACAGGAAAAATATAATTAAAGCTTCCTAAGAAGCCTGGACAAAATTACCATTTATTTTGGATTGTATCAGCGATTCATTTCATGTGAGTCAGTCTAAATATTTACTAAAAGCAATATTAAAGCGTTAAATATCCAACCTTCTCGACGTGCATTATACAACAATCATTCTATCGATTTTCCATGTATGGTTTGCTTCATTTGAATATCTGCTCGTCATCGCAGTAGCAACAACAACAACAGCATCCGAGGAAAAATCACGGTAGTAATGATAACCACAATAACAACCTTAACCCCAGCGAGACCACAACAATAGTCACATAAGAGAACATTATGCCAAAGTGATATTCGTTCGCTGTTCAATTGAAATTATTGCAAGTCAGCGGAGGCTCTCCAACTCGGTAGCTGATTTCCAGACGGAGAAATCGGCATCCAATAGTTCCCTTCCCCTCTTCAAGATCAATGCTGTTGTTCGCTGCATCTCAGAATGGGTCCATTCTATATTTTCCTATCGGAACCGCGCTCCGAAAGTGGAAAATAAATGGTCTGGTCCATATCCACACTTGCGGCTTGTCCGGGATCGATGAAAGCCCTCTGAAAGTGGGCGGTGCTTCTTCAATCCAGACGTCTTTTTTGCCGGACTCCACTTTCAGAGCGTGCGCCATGGCTGCCGTTCCCACCAACACGCGCACATCGAAAATACAACCAAAATACTGTATCTGTATCTGCAAGGGGAACTTACAGTCGAGGCTGACTAATTGGGTTCAGGTGAGAGAAAACAGTGGTGGTTTTTTGATAAAAAGAAATCTATGCAAAAATTGTGATATTTTAAATTCAATTCAAGTTTAATATTGTTTTATAAAAAAATATAATAATTACAAAGCAAGAAAGAAAGCCAACGTTGGAAAACCAAATTTAGTAACCCTTGCATTTGGCAGTTTAAAAGATATAAATTTTATTTAATATAAATTGTCTTATAAAGTTTAAAAAAAAAATTGCATTGGTTTTTTCTTGTGGATATGGCTAGATAGATTCGCTTGTTGATGCTGATCTGTAATATATATGATATATATGGTCGGAAATAAATCCTTCACTGTGTTATGACTAAAATCATAATACCATTCAAGGGATTATGTTTAATAATAATGGATATTTACCCTTAGCCTTGTCAATGCTGCTGTATCACAATCGTGAAACTTAAAAAACTCTGGAATTTTACAGGAGAAAATTAAAAAAATATATTTAAATTCTAAAATAAGTCGTATATAAAGTTTCTTTCGTCCCAATATTCCACAACTCGACTGTGTACCCTGCACACAGATTGTAAATGGGTGTGACCAACAGTCGTGCCATCTCGTTCCGTCGCATAGGCATATTGCCCTCCCTGTTCCTCGCCCGCATCATCAGTTCAGTGGTGGAAAATGGCGTGCGAGGAGTGTGAGAGGCAGAGCCACACAGACATGGCTGCTGCTCTCGCTTCTCCTTCCATTTTCATTCCCATTCCCCTGCTTCCCGCTGCTACCATTGCGCTGTGTGTGTGGGCCGTCCTTCGAGTGTGGCGGCTCTCTGCTGTTGTTGTTGTTGGAGCGGCAATGGAAACCAGTTTCGCTGGCAATGGCGGTGGGAGAGAGCAAGCGAGACAGCAGAGGAAACGGAACAGGTCCGCTCGCTCGGAGAGCTGATGTGAACGAGCATAACAAAAGAACGGCTCGAATGGAACGGTTCGTGTTCGCTGCGCACTCGTAAAGCCGAAGCGTCCGACTTTTCTCCCAGTGTGTGTTTTCAAAAATCTTGAATATTCGTTTTTTTAAGCGCGTCAATAAGTGTTTTTAATCAAGCTAACACCGGGAATCACAAAGTTCCCAAGCGTGGGCTTTACAAAAGTGCCAAAACAAAACAAAAGCAGTGCAAATTAATATAAAAAGTTCAGATATTCCAAAACAGCTTAAGTGAAAAACCCAAAATAAAACATAATTTAATATATAATCGATCGAAGAAGCTCTTAATGAGTTAACTAAAAATCTTTCAACGAGTCCAAAATCTTAAAAAGCAAAATAATTATTATTCTTAAAGCAATATTTGCATTTAGCAAGTGCTGCTTGCAACCCATAATTACTGTACTAAAAGCAAAAGCTATGGAATATGAGCAGAGCCAGTGAAAGTGACCAATCCATTATCTAAAGCTAATACAAAACCCGAAGAAAACCTAAAGTCCCCTTTGCAAATCGAAGATCTCGGAGGCACTCCGCCATGAGCTCATTCCTCATGGGTTATCCGCATGCACCGCACCATGTCCAGAGTCCCATGTCCATGGGCAATGGTCTGGAGCCCAAATTCCCGCCGGTCGCCGATGACTACCATCACTACAACGGCCACTACTCGATGACCGCTTCCACGGGTCACATGAGCGGTGCCGTCGGCAGTGGAGCGGTGTCAGGTGGCGGATCGGTGGGCTCCTGTGGGGCTAGTGGGATGTCAGGACATCCCCATGCCATGCATCCGGCGGACATGGTCAGCGACTACATGGCTCATCACCACAATCCGCATAGCCACTCGCACTCGCACAGCCACTCGCTGCCGCACCACCACAGCAATAGTGCATTGTCCGGACACCACCAGCCATCTGCCGGTGGATACAGCTCCAACTACGCCGCCGCCACTCCGCCCTCGCATCCGCATCCGCACGCCCATCCGCACCAGAGCCTGGGCTACTACGTGCATCACGCCCCCGAGTTTATATCCGCCGGAGCGGTGCATTCCGATCCCTCAAACGGATACGGGCCGGCAGTAAATGTTCCCAATAATAGCAGCGGTAGCGGAGGTGCAGGAAGCGGGGGAGTTATCGGAGGCGGAGCGGTGGCAGGATCAGCTAATGGATACTACGGTGGCTACGGTGGCGGCTATGGAGCGGCGAACGGAAGCGTTGGCAGCACCCACTCCCAAGGACACTCACCGCACTCCCAGATGATGGACCTGCCGCTGCAGTGCTCTTCCACGGAACCACCGACGAACACTGCCCTGGGACTGCAAGAGTTAGGTAAGACCCTCCAAAGAAGAGAACCAAGTGGAGACATCTAAATAGGTATCTACAGGATATCAAGAATTCTTTTCCTATACAATTTACCACATAAAATGGACTCAGAAATACTCCAAAGTCGTGTTGTGTTGTAGTTTTACGATAATTTTTGCCTTATAGGTTCGTTTTTAGTACTTGTTATTTTTAGTTTGTTTCGAAATGTTTAGCTTAGAGAAATAAGTGAATAAATACCGTGATTAAATATATAAAAAGGCATTCAGCTAAGCAGCCTGCCTAATTAACTTTTTTCAAAATCAATTATTGGAATATATTCATTGACTTAAAGTGATATAGTGCATATATTACTATTCTGTAAAGCAGACATGTTATTTACCTTAATCTTGTTAATACAATTACTTAAATAAGCCTTGGAAGAATTTGAGAAATTTAAATACTCAACAGTAATATAAAAAAAAGGAATTAACATTTTTATTTAGAATATTTAATTAAGTCAGGCTTAGGAAAATATTATTTCAGCCCCTGAATACTGAATTACTTTATCTCAATAAACTGGTAAATTGCAATCGTAAATGTCTAATTTTGTTTAACAAAAGGAATCATAATAAAACCCAATATCACACAATATTATATAGATCATATATATATATTTTACTCTTTTCAAATTTCAATTTAATAATATCGCTTTCCTGCAGGCTTAAAACTTGAGAAACGCATTGAAGAAGCTGTACCTGCCGGCCAACAACTGCAAGAGCTGGGCATGCGATTGCGCTGTGATGATATGGGATCCGAAAACGTAAATACACCGAAGATACTCCTCAAGGGAGCGCCTATTCAATGTTTCGATTGACTCTCTTAGGACGACATGTCGGAGGAGGATCGGCTCATGCTGGATCGATCCCCGGACGAGCTGGGCTCCAATGACAACGATGACGATCTCGTGGACTCAGACAGCGACGACGATCTGATGGCGGAGACGACCGACGGCGAGCGGATTATATATCCCTGGATGAAGAAGATCCATGTGGCTGGTGTGGGTGAGTTGAAAGTTTTCTCTCCCTTTGTGTGCCCCCAGTGTGGCCCCGTTTTTCGGGGTATGCTAATTAAATTACTTAGCTGCCAACACCCACTTGATCCACTGACAGGCCCCTGTAATGCCCGCTCTTCGGCGAAAACAACAAATGAAAATAAGCAAAATAAACAAAATAAAAGCCAAAGACACCAGCCAACCGAGTAACAGAAAAAAGAAAACTGCGAGTCCAAGCTCATTAATCAAAATCAAGAGTGCCACGCCTTGTGTCGGGGGGCGAACCGTGTTCACCAAATGACAAGTTCCTGTACATACTGCTCCTATATAGTATAATGCACATATCCCCCAGTGTGTTTCGTTCGTCTGCAATCAGCACTCCGAGGGGCTCCTTGAAATAAGGTCTCTTCAGAAGTTCTTTCAACACTTGAACCGACTTAAAGTCAACTTGGGCTACTGAATGGTACGGTGCCAATTGATATATCATAAACAGGGGATTGGGGAATGTAGCACCGGAATGCAAGGTTTTATTAAAGTCAATAAAAAGTCATATAGTCGTAAATATTTTAGGGAGACTATGTGTGATTAAAGTCTTGTTTGTGATCTAGTCTGTCCCATTTCTTTAATTTTTCAATGTAGAATTTCATTCGTAAAAAAATAAATCATACAATTTGCATTCATGGCGAAAACCCATTGAGTTATATGACTCACTCATTTTCAATCCACAGACGCCAAGAGCTCTGAATATGGTACCGCATTATGGTCAACACAAAAACCGAATGCAACACCAAGTATAATCGTAGATGGGGAACAGGTTTTCACTCGCTTCCATTCACCAGAACCCGCGACCGCCTGAATGGGCTCCGTTGGGCCGAGTTGACAGTTCGATGTGGCTCGGCACAGATAATTACCCTTAATTGTTGCGTCCAAAACGGGGAATTCATTCAGCCATGTGTCGAGTGTGTTACCAACAATATCCAGCGGCCAACTGGCGATTGTCGTCGCTTATTGTTTTAATAATACAGAATTGTGGATGCCTTCGGGCGGCAAGTAGGTGACAAATGCATTCACCAGAGGATCGGGAGGAGGCCGGTCTAGGAGGACACTCCACTGATAGATTGCTTTTTAATTAGCACAGCGTCGTAGTACTCCAGTTCGAGCATAACCTTGACCCAAATGGGTAATTATAATGTTTCGCTTAACGCCACACCGACTCGCTCATTGTCAAATGCCTCATCGGATCATTGCTTTCCCAGTGCCCACTCCAGATTTTAGTCTCGCTAGGGATTTGTCTTTACACCGAGAGAAATATCTGAAGCTGGCAAAGAAATAAAACAGAAATATAAATGATCTGAGAAAATACCTTAAACACGAATTTGAAAATTAAATTACAAAGTACAAAAGTTTTTACTCCATCATCATAATATCTTATATTGTACTTAAAATACTTAATAAATAAAATAAATATTTTTTGAAGTGCTTCCATCAAAACTCAAAATTTGAAAAAAATATCGAAGTAGCTCGGCGGACGGTGGGACAGACTGGCAGCCGATCGCTCAGGGGCATGTTTGACACAGTCGCAAGGTATGGGACTCCGACTTCGACTCCGACTCCGCCGCCGGGCGAATACTCCGACTGAGTGACGGATGGTCCGTGTCATTTGATGTTAATGTTGTGACATTTATCATGAGCGCACGACCACGAGAACAAGACGAAACCTGATTATCGCCAGTGCATCATCTCAGCCTCCGTCTTGGAATCAGTCTCAGTCTCGTTGCCCCAAAACCCGTCCCCTCTACCTCTCCGGTGTCATGTTGTTCCCTTTACAAATGACTTACACTTGCCCGAAACTAAGGCCCGAAACTATGCCTGCGATGTGGCGTGTGGTCTCTTGCTTAATTTATTTTGTTGTTGTTGTTGTTTTTTTTGCCCTACGGCAGACCTAAAACTTGTTCAAAACGTTGGCTCAGCCGGAATAAAAGAGTCAGAGCTAGGTGTGAAACGAATTTCGGAGAGCAATTTTGTGGATTATTTAATAGTTGCCATTAAAAGTGTTGAAAGGCAATGAAAAGTAAATGGATATTGGGGTTTATTCAGAGTTTAGCTGCAAGGGAATAAAACTATTAATGAGGTGTGTTTTTGATAAGGAAATAAATCTGTTAGATACGTTTTTACAGATATCTTCTTAAATTGCTTAATAAGAAGACTTTCGTCAGTACCAGCATAGGGTATTATTTGTTTCTAATATATGATAATAAATTGA
>JAEIIL010027549.1:0-12601 GCA_018905715.1 Drosophila lini
CATCCTTTGTCGCTGTGAACTCGCTGCCTTCGATTTAAACTTCAGCAGCTTGTCGAAAGCGAATTGGAATGTGAGTGGGGTTAAGAGTTGAAGGGGGTGAAGGGGTGAATCCTTTTGCTCCCCACCACCCCAACCCCAACCCCAAATACAATACCTTCCAATGCCAGCGAAAGGGCTGCAATTTGTTGTGACTGGCGTTTTCGCTTAGGCCTCAGCAGCTGGGCCCAACTCAAGACATGCCAGCGTGAGGGAGCCGAGCTGTGTGGTGGCTCCAATCCCAACGAGCACCCATCACCCAGTCAGTACTCGACCCAGCGCCACCCCCTGTGACCCACTAAGAGTTGTCGGGCCCCGTGGCAGCGCCAACCCTGCGCCTAGCTCGAATTTGTGAAATTAGGTCAGTTTTGTGTCGATGATCCTTTAGGCCACCCCGAAAAGCAGCAACAAATGCACCAACACACACACACACACTCACAAACACTCGAATCGAAGAGTACAAAGAGAGTGAGAGGCGTCGCGAGAGACAGCAGAGAGAGTGCGCAGTGACACGGACACGGCCACAGGACACACACAATGCAGGCTGAGGTAAACTCATTCACTTTTTCGCCACTCGCTTCATTCGTTCCTTGCGATTTTCACTCGGCTGACTTCGTTTACTATACCACCCTCTCCCACCCTTTTGGGTCTTGGGAGGCCTTTGGGGCTGGGTGGCACTGAGTGCAGTGCCGTGTCCCGGAGCCAAGGTGCACGGGGACAAAAGTTTGGAATTAAGTTACATTTTGTATATAATTTTCAGTTAAGAGGTCAGTTAAGAAGTCTACTATTTTAAGCATTAAGATTACGTTAAGACTATTTTAAATGGCTAAAATAATAAATGATACATAAATGAAGATTGAAATAAAATTGTTTTCACTAATCAAGTAATTTTAGAAAACGAACAACAACTAGGGAAAATTTTAAAACTTAAAATTGGGAAACCCTTGACAAAGTTTAACATAATCAGTAAATAAATATATATTCATATAAATAAATTAATCTAAATAACAAATGTGTAACTTCCTTATCTCTACCTCTTACTCTTGGTCTAGAGAATGATAGATTAATCTCATTCAGTGATCAAATAAAACCTTAAAAAATGGTAGCAAAAAGTGTAGTGCCATTATAACTTCACTATTTGACCCTAAAATTTTAGGGCTTGACTAACTTATTTAAACAAAACCCACATATTTTTATTTTAATAAGTGTTGTATTATTCCTATGTACATTTTTTCAGTGCCCTTCAGGCACAGTAAAAAATGCAGAAAAGAGAGAAAGTTCTCACAGGGCAGAGCCACTTAATTGGCAACACTTGGCACACAACCTGCGAGCCTACAAGCTACATTGTAGCTGGGGGTAACCATCCGTGGCAAATTGCAATAGAGGCGATGGAACTACCATGTCGTGCTCCGCAATCGGAATTTGATTTCCCAAGGATTTCGATCATTTTTCCATGTCGACGGCGATTTGCATAGACATTCGCCATTCTGGCACTCCACCTTCTCGGCCAGCTCCTGCGACTATCAATTTGGATGACAGCCCACAAAAGTCTCAAGGAGCAAGGGATACCGAAAGGGAGAGCGAGCGGATAACCAATTGGGCGGCAGACAGAGACAGAGAGCTACATAGATGGATGGATGGATAGGCATGTCAGGCAAATTTATTTAAATTAAAGCATACAATTATGCGTAGCCTCGTTTATCGGGTCGTTTGTGGGTCGTCGCTGGGATTTGCAATTGGCCTTTAATTAAATAGACACTTGTACCTTGTGCTCTGGCGGATTGTCAGTTCCAAGAAGGTCTTGGGGTTAGCCTTAAAATTAATTTAATTGAGTGCGAACGTCTTGCTGGGGTAGCTAGGAAGATTTTGAAACATTTTCGGTGGAATTGGGGTTGAATAAATTTGTCAGACTGAATATTAAGGAAGTTGAATTTTGAATGTTGATTATTTAAAGACTATATTTGGTAGGCTAATCATTTGCAACATCTAAATACATATTATTAAATATAAAAAAAGGGTATCTTGCAAATATACTGATTGCATTTAATAACAGACCCCATATACTCTCAACTCGCTGCCACTAATTAGGTTATTTTCCCCCACTTGTCTGTCTATATATTTATGGTCCTTCGTCCATGTCAGACTGGTCGTAAAAAGCTCGATGCTTAAACTTGACATTTTGCAGGACACTTCAAAGACTGAGGAGCAAGTGCTGCATTATTATATCTGTTTTATGTATGGACTAAAAACCCAGCCAGTGCCAGCGAGTCTGCAGCTCAGAGATATAAGGAATAAGTAGGGCTTGAATGATATAGCCAAGAATAAAAATGCACCTCACATCAGCCTTACCTCAGCCTTACCTCAGCCCCACCTACTGCTCTGCACTACCAATGATAGCCAGAAGCTGAGCACTTTTGGCCCGAATATTCATGCCAACATTAGGTTTAATGGCGAGTCCATTACATTTGCTTTCATTTGTCTCTCGGAAATTACGCATACGCAGCGTAAACACGCAGAAGCAACAAATTTCGCTTGCCGGGGGCTTTATCTAAGCGGCGATTAATTGCAGGACATAAATCGGGCTAATATGCAGAAGCAACAGAAAAAACCAAAACTGAAACACAAGCAGGCTCCCTAATGTCTCCCCCAGTGGCAAATAAATCTCATCGTCTTACGGAATTAAAGAGCTACTTACGCACAAAGATGTTGCCAATCAGAGTGGCTGGCAGGCAGAAGACAATGACTAGGATGTCCGCAATGGCCTGGCGTCGTTGGGGTTGGCGAAAATGGAAATTTTATTTCAAATTAATGGGGTTCATCTGAGAGATTTAGTGGCCACACCCACCAGATTCACGATGAAGTAGTTCGTCACCGTCCGCATGCGAGGCGCCCGCAGGACCACCGCAATCACGAAGCTATTCCCGATGAGGCCCACCAGGAACACGACAATGTAGGCCACACAGTACACAATGGACATGGCCAGTGAGTGGCGGTACAAGGAATCGAATCCAAAGTCCACGCTTCCGTCCAGCTGCTCCCATCGGAGGGTGCTCTCGTTGTAGGACTTGGTGGCCGCCGCCGCCGAGATCAAGCTCGTGGTGGCCGGCGACATGCTCAGCAAGTTGGCGTAATAGGTGGATGAGGTGGCATCGGCAATGGCCAGCGTTCTGTCTCCCGCTGCTGCCGATGCTGTTGTCGTGGCCGCCGCCGCCAGTGTGGCTATCAGCGAACTGGCCGCCGGTGCCACCGTGGCCGTTGCCGTGGTCAGGACCGTGCCCAGCAGAGTGTCCATAATGGCGCCGTTATTCAACTTGATGGTACTCGATGCGCTCGAGGAGCTGCTGCCGGTGGCGGGGCTGGTGGTGCCATTGGAGCTGCTCCCCAGCAATTCGTTGAAATTCAAGAGGTTCTGCAAATCGACGAAATTATGCGTGAAATTATTATAGTCCCCGGCGAGGGCTCCTTCGCCCTCTTCCGCCGTCGCCTCATCATCCGCCATGGGCCAGGGCCTGGCTGGCGGCGCCATTGTTGCCCTGCTGGCCAATCTAGCTTCTGTGGCCGTGCTGGGTGTTGGTGGCGTTCCTATTGTGGCTGCCGCTGCCGGAGTGTCGCCACTTGTGTGGCTTTTATGCTTTCGCTTGCGAATCCGCCCGCTGGCAGCCATCATCCGGCGTCTTGATTAGGCGGCTGACACTTTTAGTGGCGCCTGGGATTCGCTATCCCCTTGATTCGTATCTCTCTCGATTGCTTGCTCGGCTGCTGCTGCTGCTTAGAAAAGGTCTATAAAAATGGCATCGTCGCTTGGCATTATATCGTTGGCGTTGTCGTAGGATATGCAGGAAGTTCCGTGGCTTTTGGATTAGAGAGCAACTTTTAATTAACGTACACGCCCACTATGTAATCCGGGGGGTTGTGTTTGTGGTTGCACAACAATTGCAATTTTCTCGAAACTCGTTTTTTCCCAAGGTTTCTTTTCTTCTGCGAGGGTTTTTTTTTTTTTTTGGAAATCACCTACAACAGTTTGTTGCCGAATGCGAATGCGGAATGAAATGACTCGGGCGGTCGTTCGTCAGCTGGTTGACGTTGCCTTGGCTGGCATTACGAAAAAGTCGGCGGCCCAAGGCCTCGTGTGCATATTTCAGATAAGGCCAAATGCTGGCTGCCTGGATAAATGGTAAAGCGGAGAACGGAGAACGGAGAGCCTGGCTCAGGGACATGGTCACAGCCGCAGTTCCAACACATGCGCGTCGCTAATTAATTTTAATGCCATTTCTCCCATTGTTTGGCAGCTGGTTTTGGCACAATTGAAAAGCCAGCCAGCATGCACTTTGACCTCAAAAAAACAAAAACAAAAACATAACAACAAAAAATCAAACAAAAAAGTCGAACAAACATTGAGAAAAACGAGCAATTGAGCAACTCAATAGCAGCGCATAAAAATTCCATTAAGCACAACTGCCAAGCGCACGCAGCTCTTCGATTGAGTGCCGAAAAATTGCCAGTAAGCATTGAAACAATTGCTAACAAACCCTGAAGCCCTGAAGCCAGCGCGACATTCTTTTGTGCGGGTCGGCTTCTCCATGGGAGTGTCTACATCAGACAAACTGGCGACTAAGGACCCCTTGGCACCCACAATTCAAACTGTCCAAAACACGGCACAAAAAAACAAGTTGAATATATCTTGGCCATAACTGGGAGGGATTATCCCAGCTTTAAAATTATAAGGAGACTTTGACTTTTCTCTGGTAACAGGTGTAGTTGACTTGAATCGAATTTTGATAGAGTTTCCTGCATTTTAAATATCTATAAATAATTATGTCTGTAAATCTGTTTAAATCTCAGTTCGTTTAGACTAAAATCAACTCAAAAACGTGTTCCTATTTTCACTATTTTTAATATCAAAATAATATTATAAATCCTAAATATTCCTTTAAACTGTAAGCTACTTTTTAATCCCTTTTTATCGAATTTATCCAATTTTTACTGCCAAGATAATAATCATATTTCTCCGTGTAGTTCCGCAGCTGGCGCTCCTTTGGGCCTTTCTTGGAGCGTGAAAGTGCTTGGAACCTAATTGAGCTTACATGCCAGCTTGCTGGCCATTTCGCAGGAAGAGGCCAGCGCCAATAGTCCTTAGACTTGGCACCACTTGGGTCCAATGGGGCGTAAGACCAAGTGTTCACACCAGGACCTTAGCTTACAAATCAGGCAATGAGCTAATTAAACTGCCAGCAATTAAAACTGCAAGCCAGATGCAATTCCTCCTGGAAACTACCAGCTCCCAGGACCGTGGGAGTCGCTCCCACTGCGACAGGTACACCAGAAGCAGAAGCATAACCAAAAGCAACACGAACGAGCACAAACACAAACACGCCCCCGGATAAATCAGCAAAACATTCGAAAGGTTAGAAGAGCAGTACGCGTGGTCGTTTCCGTGATGCGATGTTGTGGGTCGCCGATCCGCTGGAATGGATATTAGAGTTATCCGCCCCTGGGGCGACCGCGTTGTCAACGGATTCGCGTCTGAATGAGGACTGCAGGCACTGACACCGCGGCAGCTCGCTTTTCAGGCCAAAGCGAGCCGATAAGAGCCGACTGGCGGGATACGACCGAATGTAGGTCCCTGTTGCCAAACCGCGCCCGCCTTCAGTGGCCATTGCCGCCGCCACTTCGGCTCTCGGTTCTTGCTTTTCGGCTCAAAACGGAGAGTGGGAGGCGACGGCGCCCACCCACTCGGAATCGGGCGCTCGCTCAGTCGTCCTTGTCGCCTATGTATGTACTCTATGAGCGCTGAACCAACGGCCCTCAAATGCAATGACAGAGCTCTCCTACATATATGTTAATGCCGCTCCCGTTACCGCTCCCTTTCCCGTTACCGCTACCGTTCCCGTTGCCCCTCCTTTTCGGGGGCTTCTCGCAGGCTTAGCGCACAACTTTGTAGGCTTAAAACTGAAGGACCACATTTGGCAATATCCAAGGTTGGATCGTTGAAATGTCAGGGCGACCGTGTGGGAGGCTGCGTCCAAAACACACACCGCACTCGACTCGCCGGCCTCGCTCGGCCAGCCAGCCAGCCCATGGGCAGCAGGATACATCATATGCTCATTTCGGGCCCCTTTCATAAATACGTTTATTATGCCATTTGCCAGCTTCCGTTTTTGGCTGTCGATGGGATGGCCCATTGTTCGTCGTCGACGTCGCGTGCCCGTCGCAGGAAACAAAGCAGAACATAGAGAGCAACAAGAGGGGCACACGGCGTATACGCAATTTCCGTGTTGCCTCCATTATGCTGGCCTCTATTGTTGGTTGTGTCAATTGCTTTCGCCTGGCTGTTTGTTTATGTTTATGTGCAGCCTCTTCCTGTCAATTGCTTCGGTGCAACTTAGTTTTATTGCGGCGCTTCCTCGGAGGAGAATAGCGCTCCTTCCGCTCGATGGACGGACATCATCTTGGGCATCTTGGTTAAGCTGGGTCGACAATTAAAACTCTGTCGTCCGAAACAATAATCAAAAGTTTGCATACTTTTTGTTTGAAGTTTAACGGCAGTTTTCAAGTTTGCAGCTCGGCTCGTTAGCATTTATTCACGGTGGCTCGTAGTTGAGCCCTGTTGCTCAAGGATGTGCAGGAACTCACTCACTAACTCACTCATTTTCCTCTCTCTCCCTCTCTCTCTCTTTGGAGGAGAGTTCAACCCATCAACCCACCCCGAGGGTCGATTGAGCGCAGGATGCGCGTGCGTTTGCAACAGCTGGCTTTCCTGCTCAGTCAGCGGCCAAAGGTTCAAAAACCTTGTGTTTGGTTCAACACTCACAAACATTTGGGCGCTCGCCAGCGTACACTGCGCCGATTCGGGGTCAGTTGCGGGTCCCATTCACAAACTGAGCGATGGGAAACCCAAGGAGGGAGGGTTGCAAACAGCAAGTAGGTAGAGGAGCAGTGTAAACCGGATTAGGGCAGGCATGGGAATATATGGCTGGCAGATGCTACTTTGGCAGACGGAATTCTATGAAGTGTTCTTAATGAACGTGTATTTATTATATTTTCAGCCATGGGAAAATAATAAATAATAATTAGTTTGGGAAGGGAAATAATGTTTGGCATTTAAGCCTTGAACTCTTTCTTCTTTGAATAGATGAATAAATAAATATAGAAATAAATAAAAAATTATTATAATAATTATTGTCGTAATTTTTTTATATTCTTTAAAAGATTAATTTATCTTTATCAGTCGTATCTTATAGTTTTCGAATTTAAAGAATAATTTTTACTTCCTACAATTTATTTACTTGTCAAGTTCGTTTTCTACGCGTAAATAACATGGCACTGACAACAAAATTGAATAAAGCGCCATTTGTTCATTTTTGATACGTGTTTGATTTTAGTACTTCTGACTCTTGCTTAACTTTTTTACATGTATCTTACAGATACATATTTATGTATCTTTATCATCTTGAGGTTGTAAATAAAGTCTTGCGGTATTTCCGCTAGTTTTCATTGCAAACGTTGAAAACTCTTTTCACGCTCTAATAGATGTTTTGTTTATTGTTGTTTGTTTTTAGTCATTCGTGAGCGTCGCAAACATGGAGAAAAATAAAGAGAAAATACGGCATATTTTACTGTACTACTACGATAAAGGCAAAAATGCATCACATGCTGCCAATAAAATTTGTGCAGTTTATGGACCCAATACAGTTTCCATTTCCACCGCACAACGATGGTTTCAACGTTTTCGTTCTGGTGCAGAGGTGGTCGAAGATGCACCACGCTCCGGAAGGCCTGTCGTCGAAAATTGCGATAAAATCGCTGAATTGATCGAAAGAGACCGGCATAGTAGTAGCCGTAGCATCGGCCAAGAGCTGGGCATGAGTCATCAGACCGTTATAAACCATTTGAAGAAGCTTGGATTCAAAAAGAAGCTCGATGTATGGGTGCCCCAAGACTTGACGCAGAAAAACATTTTTGGCCGTATGGATGCATGCGAATCCCTTTTGAATCGCAACAAAATCGACCCGTTTTTGAAGCGGATGGTGATTGGCGATGAAAAGTGGATCACTTACGAGAACGTGAAGCGCAAACGAACGTGGTCGAAAAGCGGTGAAGCTGCCCAATCGGTGGCCAAGCCTGGATTGACGGCCAGGAAGGTTCTTCTGTGTGTCTGGTGGGATTGGCAGGGAATCATCCACTATGAGCTGCTCCCCTATGGCCAAACGCTCAATTCAGACCTGTACTGCCAACAACTGGACCGCTTGAATGCAGCACTCATGCAGAAGAGGCCATCCTTGATCAACGGAGGCCGAATTGTCTTCCATCAGGACAACGCCAGGCCACACACATCTTTGGTGACGCGCCAGAAGCTCCGGGAGCTCGGATGGGAGGTTCTTTTGCATCCGCCGTATAGTCCGGATCTCGCACCAAGTGATTACCACCTATTTCCGTCCATGGCGAAGGAGCTTGATAGTCGGAAGTTGGCCACAAGAGAGTCCTGTGAAAATTGGCTCTCCAAGTTTTTTGCCAACAGGGAAGCTAGCTTCTATAAGAGGGGCATTATGAAGTTGGCATCTCGTTGGGAACTCGTCATCAAACAAAACGGCGCATATTTGACTTGAAACGAATTATTATAAACAAATTTATGAATATTTGAAAATTTAATAAAAATACCGAAAGACTCTTTAGACAATATATGTAAAAATATATGCATATTTACAAAAATATTTTTTACTTAAAGTAATGCATAGCTCGGTGGCAACTCTGTGAGTACACAGAAACGATTCGTCTTTGTATTTCTCTCGAAAATGCTTTCTCGCTCTGGAAATTTCCAATGTACACCCAACAACATGAAATTTCATTTAATTAAATGGAAAACTACAGATTTTATACAACTTTAAGGCTATAAACCATAGATTGGTAGCTCTAGATATTATAGGACCTGGGATCAAGGATCGAATAGCCAGGAGGTGGTGATAAAATTATAACCATGTACCTTATGGTCTCGGAGAAGCCTTTTTTCAATGTGTTACATATGTACATTCTCGGTTAACTATAAATTATAATAATAAATGAATTTGATCTACTAAATCTTTTTCGTAGAAACACGATATTTTGCTTTCCATATATGTATGTATAATACATCTTACTGAAACCCTCGAACCCTCTTTTTAAATCCCCTAACTATAGGTAGAAAAATATCCGGTTATTCAGTTTGAGGGTTGTTTTGTAGCACAGTGTCAACCTCCGCTCTCATGAGAACATGCGAGAAACAGGTCTGGCGAGTCACGTATCCCAAAGATACAGTATTGCCTACCTACTCACTCACCCTCATTTTAATCCCCGACAGACTGGCAGATGGTTCCCGAAGCGAGCGACTCGGGTATAAATAGAGGCGTCGAGGCCAGAGAACGGCACTCTCAAAACTAAAGTGTTCAAGTGCAGTCACAGTGTTTCTGAAAAAAAACGTCTCAAATTAGTACAAAGAAATTTTCACTCTTGCTGGCTAGCAAACAGTAGTTACTTGTTAATTGACAAAAAAAAATGGAAAAGTGTAAAAATCACAGTAAAGGAGGAGCTGAAGAGCAGTTGACGGAGGGGCCCACGTAGTATTTCTCAGCGTTGGGCAATTTTTGCTCTCGAGTTGGAAACAAAGAAACCAGAGGCCCTGGCAACGTTGCGGATTAGTCATCATCGCATCGGGGAATTTCAAAATGCGACAGGCAGTTGGAGAGGCAGAATTTCGCTCGATTTTGGCTAGAAAGTGACCCCCTACCTAGACAGTCTGAGGCAGAGCCAGGATATCCCCCCCGGGACTACACTCTCTCTGAGCCAGCGGATTGGTTAAAAATGGGATAGGAGGAAGCCAGGTACACACAGCAGCAAAACCAGCGTGTTCTTTTCTCTATTCGTAAGCACAACCTAAGCCTAAGATGTAGTTTTATAAGCTACGAGAGGACAATCTATGGCATAAAAAAAACGTCCTCAAACGTCACCCGTAGATTACGTTTTTCGCTGCAAATGTCAGCATTTTCACCACGTTGCGTAACGAGGAATACATACATAGATACTTCCCCATTTCATTCCCAGTCGAAAATTCTCGATTTTCTCTTTGTTCTTCAACCCCCCGGATTGAGAGGCCACCAACTGGCTGCTCTATATATAGCGTATTGCTCATACGCCCCGGGTAATCGTTACACGTAGTTCCATCTCGCTTCCACTCGGGTGTACACACCTTAAAGTATTCAGACCCGCTTTACATTCACATGTATGTATGTTAATTGACGTGGATTTCTACATACGTACATGTATTATTCAGACCCCATACACCACAGTATGAGTCGGCAAATGGCAGCTGCGCAAAAACTCGATGTGGCGTAAATAATACTGTCTGCCTTTCCCTCTGTCCCCACACCCCAATTTTCTCGATGGAAAACTTTCCAGCTTGACGTCTTTCTTCATGTTGTTTCTGTCGCTTCTTTTAGGCACTAGTTTGTAGTCGACTTAACCATTTACCTAGCGTTAATCTTACTTGTAACCACCTCTATATGCAACTCTGCCACATCACTTAACCAGCAATATGTATTTCTTTCTCTAAACTTTATAGTTGGGCGTTGAAAGTTGATACGCGAACGTGAAAACACGATACCCTGCGCGAGCCTGGGGCGGCATATGGGTGCCTGAAAGTGCACTCCGCCCAGTTACCCCAGTGCTGCTGCGTTTGGCAAGGGCTGCGTCTGCGACTGTGACCGGGACAGAGACAACGCCGCCTGTGGTGTGTCTGCTGGGGGTCAAGTGGTCGCGGACCAGCCCGGAGCCCGGGGTGCTCGCGATTCAGTCAGAGAGATTGATTGTGCGGATTGTGTTATAGGAACACCGGTGTATCGACTTCTCTTCCGCTCCACTAAGGGTGAGCCCTACAAAACGGCCTTCTGTTGCTTACTGTCATCATCGAACAAGTACCAAAGCGGGCAGACAGGCATACATATGACTCTGTTCCAACAGCGATCGATCGGTTGAGCTTGGCAGTATTGGCGTTTGAATCAATGTTGAATGACACATCGTCTATGGATTAGGAATCGAACCAGCGTCTCGAATCATGCCAAATCAGTTGGTTGTAAATATTAATTTTGTTCCTGTATCCTTATATATTCAGTTGTAAAGTCAAACCGGAAGACATTTCCTTTACCAACAATGTGTCACTTACATATGTTCTTTTATACCAGATACTGTTCAAATTTTTTTGTTTTTGTACACTTCACCAAATAAGAATTACTTGTACCGATGTATACTTACTTGCTTGTCGAAACAAAACAAAACTGGAAACAAAAAAATGAATATGAAAAGAGCGCTCCTTAATGGAAAAAGAAAGCCACTGAAAATAAGTGAATAAAAAAATTTAAAGATTCCAACAATAAATTTCGAAACTTTTGCTCGAGACATTTTTTTATTTAAAGCTCAGATCCGATTTCAGTTAGATCACCATACTCTTGCGTAGCGTTCCCACAGTAATCTCATGAAGGAAGGGTTATAATCTCACCAACCGAAAATGTCTGCGATTTACCTGCAAGGTGCTCCGATGTTCTCAAACCAAACCGAAAAATCTGACCAAGTGTCCGCATGAAAAGGAAGGGCCATTGATCTCTGTAAAACGCTAAAAGTTTGTATTGGAAAGACTATATAGTAAGAAAGTTTAGCTTACAAGTACGTATATATATATTTTCTCACATTTTTAGGACATTTCCTTTAAACTATACAAAAATGACAGAAAAAGACAATATATAAATAATAGTAAACCAACCAATTATCAAATATAATCCTTTACAAAATTTCCCTCCTAATCCCTAGACAGGTAAACCCAATCTTATAAAATAAATAAACCTACTTATGTATTTAATAAAATCAACAAGTATTATTACAAGTAGTATGACAAGTAGTATGACAAGTAGGCAGGATTTAAAAAGAGAAAAATAACAAAATTATCAATAACGACTCCCATATTATAACAATATTTAGCCAAGGCTAAAAATCATATATTAATAAATATTTTCAAAGAAGGTAACATAAAACAATATTAATTTTAACATCTTATATTATTATTAGCCAACGTGGCAATGTTTCGGTCTTATACGAAAACTACATCGATCTAGCCTTCGTGGCACTACATTGGGAAAATTTATAAATGGGTATGAAATGGTTAAAATGTTAGCCTTCGAGGCGTTAAATTTGAAAAGTTGTACAATAAATAGGTAGGTAGTGGTATACTAGTTAACCTTTTTGACACCATTAAACCATTACAATAAGTAGGATTGGGTAAACGTGTTAGCCTTTGTGGAATTATAATGGTACAATTTTAATAAAATAGGTAGGACTTTGACTATTGGTATAATTTACTTCAAATAGGTAGGAATTGGTAAAAATATTAGCCATCGTGGCTGTGTATTGGTAATATTTACTTTAAATATGTAGGTCTTGGTACAAATGTTAGCCTTTGTGGCACTATATTGGTAATATTTCAATAAAATAGGTAGGAATTGGTACAAATGTTAGCCTTCATGGCTGTGTATTGGTAATATTTACT
>JAEIIL010027550.1:0-11838 GCA_018905715.1 Drosophila lini
ATCTCAGAGTAGATGAAAATACGTTGAAAAACAACGAAGTTATAATTTTTTTCTATTAATATAGAATAGCTATATGCTATAGTCGTCCGATCCGGCCCGCTCCGACATATATAGCAGTGAAAGTATATAGAAGACTATGTGCAAAGTTGCATTCAGATAGCTTTTAAACTGAGGGGCTAGTTTGCGTAGAAACGGACAGACGGACAAACGGACATGGCTAGATCGACTCGGCTGTTGATACTGATCAAGAATATATATACATACTTTATAGGGTCGGAAACGTCTCCTTCACTGCGTTGCAAACTTCTGACTGAAATTATAATACCCTGCAAGGGAATAATAAAAAACTTACATATCTGAACATTTTAAAAATGTTGTTTAATTCTATAATATTTATACTCTATTAAATTATATTTTTAAACATAACTTGGCAATGTTTGTTCAACTTTTCGTTACTACAAAAACTAATCCCTAATTTTTGAAACAATCTGGATAAATCTTACCAATCGTCAACGTTTCATGGGATGTTAGTATATACATATGTATATAAAAAGTAAGGAACGGACCGGATGATCATTCAACTGCCATGTGAGTGATTTTGTAAATATATACAACAACATAAAACACTCGAATAATTGTAGTGTTTTTCTTTACACGTCCCCATGTACGTATTTAAATATTTTTATTATGAATCAAAATTGTTCGATAATGTCTTAAAACTCCCATTTTTCTCAGTCTACGTGTATACTTTCATATATTATTAGTTCTTCTTGTGATCTTTTTACAGAAAACCGGAATAGATAAAGCCTACCGACACAGATATAGCAAACACAATCAATTGAGTGATAATCCTATAACAGCAATGAGATCCGCATGATACTATAACTTACCATATGCATATATATTATATTAGATTATATTTGAAGACGATTTGAAAAGTTTATGCTTCTGCTTAAGAAACAAATACAAAGTAATGTTTTAATTGGCCAAAAGAAGATTTTTCAATGCGAATAAATTATTTTTCAGCAGACTGAATAGGTCTAAAGTATGTAATTTATTTACACATTTATTTATTAACATTCTCTTGTAAATTTAAATTAGAATCCATCGAAAGTTCCCAAACTCGCATAGTGAATTAAAAGTCAACCACAAAGACCATCCCAACTTAAACAAATCATATTTAAACAGATAATATTGATATTGTCAGATTTTTTAATGCTATTTTTCTATTTATATTATCTATTGAATATTAGACTTAAGGTATATAAGGTATATATTACAAAAAGCCACTAAGTTACACAGTAACAGCCGTAGAGGAAGAGTAAAGCCTACTAAATTGTACTAAGTTAAACGACGACGAGCATTTCCGGTTCCGGACTGGAGGCATTTGATGAGAAGGTGGAGTCGCAGCTCTCGTCCTTTTCCCGTTTCTCCCGTCGCTCGCGAGCCCTTCGGTTCTGGAACCAGATCTTCACTCGGGTGTTGGTCAGCTCCAGGGTCTCGGCCAGCTTGTTGGCATCCTCGGCGCTCAGGTAGTTGGACTCCTTGTAGGCACTCTCCAGTGCCTGGAGCTGGATCGGCGTAAAAGGAATGCGGGGCAGACGGCCAGGCGTCCGTTTGGCGGGACCACTTTGGCGCAGGCCCCGCGGAAGCTTGGGAGGATGATATCGAGTGTACTGTAGCCAGTCGTAGACCGGCACCTGGCCTTCTTCCGCAACTGGCGGAGATGCTCTGAGCTCCTTGGTGGGATGGCCGGGGTACGGGTGGAAAGGCAAGCTGCCGCGTAGTCGTTGCATGACTCCCAAGGAGGCGTTCGTACCCACATATCTGTTGCCGGCACGGTTCAGGATATACTCGATGCTGAAGTCACTCATCCTTGCGCGATCCTTTCGCCGAGCTGGTTCAAGGGCTACTGCTGAGTTCGCTGCGCATCCCCGAGCTATTTATCCAAGGACTGCCCATCGCCGCCATTTGCATTCGAGAGAGACAGTACGGCCATCCCTGTCTCGCCGCCTGGCCCAATACAAATCTCATTCGGGAGCAGCGAGGCGATTAATAGGCGTTTCCCAACTCTGGCCAGGTAGTCATCCGCCAGTTGTCTCTGGTCGGGGCTCAATTATATTACCCTTATCAGCGGCAGAGATTAGGACCGGCAAGGCAATAAAGTCCACGATTCCACAAGCAATTGTATCTGACTTTCAATCAAATGTTCGCCGGTCACAATGTTTATGATTTCAGCTTCTGTTTTATGTTGATATCTTTATGCCCTAACCATTTGGGAGGGGTAAAAACTTAATGGTAACTAATAAAGTATTTTGTTGATTATATGAATGAAACTGTATAAGTATATAGAAACTAATTTGCGACGATTAGCATTAATATTATCTAAAATATCTATTATTAGCCATAGATATCCTCTATATATTACATTACATGCTTTCTCAATAATACGATTTATATCACATTTTGTACACAAGTTTATTAATCTAATCTTAAAAAAAAACTATATTAATAGGTTAGCAATTTTTCTTATTTCCTTCAAAAAAGTTCAGGTTGCTTAAATTTATTTCAAGGAAATCAGAAAAACAACTGAATTTAAAATCATTAAAAATAATTATACATAACTAACTAAAAAAATTTGTATTTTTATAGCTTATATTTCAAATATAGTTTTATATATCAATACCAAATCACAAAGTTTAAAAAAAAAATTACAAAACACAAATTGAGAGCATGTACTCTTCGGTACCTCAAAACATTGAAACACTTAACAAATTTTGTATAGTTTATAAATTGTTGTGGTTAAGGCAGTGGCTTCCAGGGTGGTTTTGGTTCCCTTCCCAATCCGCTGCCATGTTTTGGGCCGTGTCCTCCAATCCCATTCAGCCCAAGCCCATCCCTTCGATGGGAAAATAACTTGAGCCTGATATATTTTGATGCGCGTATGTTTTGATTGATTCGTAAATGTGTTTTCACAACAGTTGCCTTTGGGAAACGAGTTTTGTGGCAACCCTCGGCTCTCGCGGGTCTCGAAGAGTATCAATTACACTGTTAATTGCGAATAACCATCGGATAGTCAGCATATGGCGGATACAGCGAAGAACACCAGACAAAACGATGGAGTAGAAGGCTTGCTAATGACATCATATAATGTATTTACCAGTTTTCTGCTATGATTGTTGAGAGCATGCAATCAGCCGATTCAATGACTCTAATACCTCATACAAACCTCAAAGTTTCGGCGATGAGTTATTTAATAAATTAAGCTAGTCAGCAGTTTTATAGCCTCGAGACTAAGGTTAATCAAATTTTAAATACGCAGCCAGTGGGGAAGCTTCTGTTAACTTTAATTAGTTAACAAGCTTGTTTAATTAATTTACTAAAATATATTTTAAACTAAACCTTTTTGTATATTCTAGTTCCTTATTCCTAAATGTCTCTTTCCAATAAATGACTATTTTTTTATTATTTAACAGAAGCAGAACCATAATAACCTTAAGAACTATCAACCAAATCGGTTGTCTATGTTCACTTTTAAAGTAATAGTACTAGGTCAACATATATTCTTACGACCCTGAAGCGTCAAGTGAACTAAAATTCAGCCATTATAGGATTGATTGAAACTTCTTGGAAAACTTTTATCTTATAAACCCCTATCAGTTAATTTTAGTTGAATGTATTGAAAAGCCAAGAGCCCAACCTGATATCAACATTTCCTAAGAACTTGATCGATTTCGACAGCTTTTATTACGATTCAATAGTTTAATTAAAATTTTAAATTATATAAAAATTGGTTCCGAAATTCTACAAATTCTTTAAATTATATCAGCATTTCCCAAAGCTGGCCCAAGTCGTAAAATTCGTAATATGTTTAATATTTATTATGATTTAGTTCAATTTTTAATATTAATTATATACAATGGTAAATAAATTCTTTAAATTTCTAGAAGTACACTTAAATCTAATGTTTGTTTTCATAAATCACAACTTTTTTCAAGCACTTTAGGGCAAAATATAGTGAACAGCTTGTCGCAGCATAAGATTAACAGCATTTTATTTCTCAAGTGCATTCGAGATTAAAAGAATCGTACTTCACAATAAAACCTCTTTGATAAGATAAACTATTCTCATACTTGTACTCAATCCAGTTATAAGATATAGTAGCTAATTTTGTATTTTACAGATGCGTCTTGATTGCGGTTCATTTCTGTTGATATTTCTTGCTATCTCGGGACACTTATCTGTCAATTGTCGTGTAATTGTCAACTAATTTACAATTTGCACAATCTCAACCGCAATTACTTTGGCGGAAGTGGTTGCCAGGAACTAAACGGAGATTGTCCCTAGCGATACGCTTTATTACTCACTGGAACAAAGGCCCCAGAATCCGAGATCCGACAGATACTGAAGGGAGTCCTTTTTAGTGCAATCCTGCGGAACCTAGACCTCAGCAGATGCAAAACTTCTTAGTTTCCTTGACCGACGTGCATTTCGATTGATAGGAATAGAAGTCCAGTCGACTGATGCTGGGCACCCGGATGGAGATCCTTTGACTCCCCG
This sequence comes from Drosophila lini, assembly GCA_018905715.1. Taxonomy (NCBI): domain Eukaryota; kingdom Metazoa; phylum Arthropoda; class Insecta; order Diptera; family Drosophilidae; genus Drosophila; species Drosophila lini. The sequence goes on from JAEIIL010027550.1 coordinate 4,561, forward strand.
CATCCCAGTCCACCGTGGCTTCGAAGAAGGCGTTGCCTGGCTGGGCATATAGCTGCAGCAGATAGGCGTTCGAGTTGCCCCTTTTCTGCAGCGATAATACTCGTCCCACCCTCAGGCGATGGCACTTTTCTGCTCCTTTTTTCCCCGCCACAAATTCGTTAATGGCGTCCACCAGCTGAGTGGACATTGCTCCAAGCCTGGCATCCGTTGAAGGCAACTCGGTGAAGCTGTCGCAGCCGCACCAGTGCTCATCAATTCCAGCCTGAGAGCAATTCCGGGACCAGTCCACCTCCTCGAAGACACTGTGGCAGCTGGGACAGCCCTCGGGGCGGGGCAGCTCCTCGGGCGGGGTGTGCAGCCTCAAGATGTGCTTCAGCGTGGCGTGAATGTCGTATGGCGATGTAAGGCGATTGCGGTTCGCCTGCAGGTTCCTCATTAACTCCGGATACTTCTCCCGAATCCATCGAGGCACGCGCATATAAAAAAAGGGCAGCCGCTCCTCTAGGAAGCCGCTGTCCAATTTTCGCAACGGACCAAACCTGCTTCCATGGTCGCTAAAGAAGATGATAATGGTGTTGTCCATGGCGCCGTTCTTGTCCAACAACCTCATGTACTGCACCATCCTCGCATCCATGGCGGACGGCATGGAGAAGTCGTTGTGGCTAAAGGTATTCGTCCAGAACATGCCAAAGAAGGTTTGATTCCGGTTCGCCCTGGTAAACTGCTCGGCCAAGTCGTAGATGTACTCGCCGGATGATCTGCGGCCCAGGCAGAAGGGCATATCTGCCATCATCGTCCTTTTTAGCTCCCTTTCCAAGGCCAGGATCATTGGTCGGCCGTAAACGTCCGTCGGCGGATTACGGAAGCCCTTGCTCATGAAGTCGAATGTGGAAAATCTGCTCCAGTCCTCGGCGAAGGCCGTTGTGTAACCCTTCGCCTTGAAGTCCTTCCACACCAGCGGGCAGGCGTCTAGGCCACCTACCTCACTCGGCCGGCACCTGGCATTGGCGTAGGTTTTGTTGAATCCCGTCAGCAGAGCCATTAGGTTCGGAAAGGTGTTGTCGCCCATCTAAAAAATATAAAGAATTGCGATCATTCTTAGGGATAGCAAGGAATCGAGAAATAATTTAAGTTTTAAATTATTGCTTTTAAATAGATAAATAATCTTAGGCAGAGGCAACTGTTTGTATGATTTTAAGACTTATATTAGTAACGTTTAGGAATTGTATACATTTTTATTTATTATTTATTGTATTAATACAGCAACAATAAGGTAACCATTGATGGCGTAAAATTAAGTAAAAGATAAATAAAATATTTTGAGAAAAGTAAAAATATACAATATATACATATTTATAATACCTTGTTATAGCCCTGCAGCTCGTACCAGTGCTGGCCGTTCAAGTACTCGTGCATGAGGGGCATGGTCAACTGAAAGTTCATTCGGGAGACGGAATCGATGCCCCAGAGCAGGACACTGGGCCGTTTGCCCAAAGCCGGAACGGAATTCCTCCGGGGATGCACAAAACTAAAGGCGTCTGTTTGTGACACCTTGCCCTGCGGACTCTTCCGGCATTCGGTGATCATGGCCGTGACTTCAGTTGGAACTTCAAAGTCCTGAGGGAATTTTTCACACGGAAGCAGCCTGCCAAAAGGGGCTCCGTTTTAGTGGCCATTACTGATTGGACACTGAGCGACTTACTTGTACTTGTGGTCCGCCATGGTCCGGAGCCCTACTCGAAGGATCTGCTTAAAGCAGCAAGTGGAGTTGGCCTCGTTCTTGTGCAGCCTGTAGATCCCAGTCGTGTCATTGAAGTTCACTGTGATCATATCGGGACTCTTATCGCAGACTATATAGTGATGCTTCCTGTAGATCTTTCGGATGTTACTGGCGAAGGGATTTGGATGGCGCATTTGGCACTCAGGACTATTCACAAAGTATTTCTCTCCCGAAGCCGTTTCCAATGGATAAGTGGCTTTCGTGGTCGTCTCAGCGGGAATCTGTTCTAAAGAACTCAATACTTGGAGGGTTGTGGTCTCCTCCATTTGAGCTTCTGTGGTCCACTCATCTTCGCTTTCCAATTCCGTCACATATCCGTCACTTAACGGAGACTGCTTGGTAATCTCAGTCCAGGGTGACAGAGTGCTCGGGTCTTGTAGGACATCCAAAAGACGCGAAGAGACCCTTGCACCCACCGTACTGGTCTCCAAAAATAAGGGACTCCCAGAAGTCACCGCATAACCTTGCGTACTGCTCTCCAGCTGATCCTCCACGGAACTCAGAACATAGAACACAATCACAAAAAGAGCCGTGCACAGAAAACACATTTTCCCTATCCAATGTGGGGCCTTTCCTTCAATGGGTTCGCCCTCATTTGTTGGAATTAACTGATATTTAATTGTCGACATGCCGCTGGCGTTATCAAAACCATTTCCGTACTGTATTTAAATAATTCTGGGGACCGGACCTCACTCCGTATGTCCACTCCGTTCGCGTTACCAGTCGCAACTGCTCAACTGAGAATAGTTCAAGCGCGCTGCGGATATATTATTATCGCCTGCCGGGGGTTCTGTGTTAGGCAGAAGACGTCATGTTCCGGCAGAGCTAGCTCACCAAAAGCAATAGCGCTTTTTTAAGTTATAAAGCTACAGATGTTGTGAATGCTTTTTTTTAATTCTCTTATTTTATTTTAAGCAAAATGTTTTGTTATGACTAAACTGTGAATCGCTTGAAGCAGAAACAAAAGCATTTCTGGCCTCCATTCGTTATGGGTTTTTAAGCTCCTCGATCACAGATAACATGCAATTAAGTTATCTTGTAAGCCCAATATTTATACCCAGTGTTTTTTGGCAACAGAGAAATAAGGTGAAACTAGATAAGCTTTTTTAAAATTAAAATTTTTAAATTCAATTTAAAATTTCAAGATTGTAGAGCGAAATGAGTGCCGGGTATCCTTTTAGGGGTATGGTACGGTAGTGTCGAGGGTTAGTTTATTTTTTATCGAACTTGTCAATTCTTACCAAAAAATATATATTTTTTTAATCTTGCCTTGCCATTACTCTCCTTATAAAAAAAAAAAGCTAGGGTATCAATGCACCTTACGTTCGTAAAAAACTAATAAACTAATGGGTGGCTAGGGCGAGCAATATTCAGCTTCTATGATTAATTTCAATGAAAACATGGGCAAAAAAAAAAACACTCATCAACCATTGTTCATTATTAAACACGATCTTGACGAAAGCATGACTTGGCATGGGTGCTACTTATGTATGTACGAGTATAGTAAAATAGGCGATATAAAAATATAGAGGGTTAGGTTTTGCTTGTACATTATGAGTAAATCTCGGCGGCTATCAGTTTTTTTTTTCTCTTTTTATGATCATCAGAAATTATATTTTTCGTACTGCTTAACTGAAAGCTTAGTGGTCTTCAACTACGAACCACATTATTAGATAAATATTAATTAGCACGTTGCAAATTTTAGTAAGCTCATGTAAGCTTTGCTCATTTGCATTGTTTTTTCAGCTTCCCAAAAGATCAAAACGTCAATATCATTTGTGTGTAGTGATTACAGTTCTGTGAAGGTTAATACTCACGCTTCATATGGCATTGAAATAATTCTTTGGGCGGGTGCACTGCGCTTGCTGAGATTGGCCCGTCGCCATTTGGCCCGCCGGTTTTGGAACCATGTCTTCACCTGCCTGTCTTCCTCCTGTCCCTTCCTCGGACTTGGGCCATCGTAGTGGCTGGTTAGCATATAATGCGGATTATAATTGTTAAAATACGTATGCGTTTCGGGATTGAAGTGTTATTCGGGTAGCAGTAGGATGTATAAATGGTGGTTCAGGCCGAGTTCAGGCCTCAGACTCCGAGTCCGACTCCATATTTATATTGCGGGACCGCAGAGGAGATCGTCCAGCTATATAGGATGGCATGTTGTATTCGCCTGAAAAATAAGAAAATATAATAAATTCTATTATATATGATAAAAAAACAAGAAAGGAAGTTAACTTCGGCACGCCGTAGTTTGTATACCCTTGCAGATTGGCTTTGATATTTATATTAAAAATTTAATTGCTGAAAACACATACAAAACAGAGTTTCATAACATTTTACTTTTGACAGCTACAGTTGTATATACCGGCTTTACATTTTCTCTACATCTACCGATCGGTTTATATGGCAGCTATAACATATAGTCGTCCGATTTTCATGAAATTTTGACCAAAATTCAGAAATAATATAAAATGGCCATATCTCAAAAATGATCCAAAAATATTGAAAAACAGCCAAGTTATAATTTTTTTCTAAAAATTTATCGATCATTTGTATGGGAGCTATATGATATAGTCGTCCGATCCGGCCCGTTCCGACATATACACTACTGGCCGAAATAATAAGTACATGCGTATGTGGTTTGTTTCAAGTCCTATAAAATTTGTTTGATAAACTTAAGGAAAAAAACCACTTTATTTTGAGTTTCCGTACTTATTCCAGATAATAAAAATAACTGCCTAAAGGATTTTACATTTCAAATTTAGAGACAGAGGTCAATTTTATACAAAAAGCATGAAAATGGGTTGGCCAAAATAATAAGTACACCCATTCTTCTAAGCCTCCACTGCGACGGCTTCGATCACTGCGGTGATGGCAGCGACGAGCCGGATTCCTGCGAGGAGGACCCATAAGCCCAACTACTACTTCCCCAAGATGGATCAGTATCCGGACCTCAAGACGGCCACGGGCATCTTTATTATCAGCACGCTGGGCATCTTTGGTGTTCTCTCCGGCTGGATGGTGATCCTATACAGGATGGGTGTGAGGGCGCGCCACCAGCGGGAGCTTCAGAGCCACCTGCAGACGATCAGTGAACTGCTAGATCGCCAGGACGAGGATCGCACGCCCGATGAGCCGCCCAGCTACAAAGCTCCGCCCGACTACGAGGAAGTGATCAAAGTGGGAATGCAGCAGGAGCTGAGGGAGCCTCGTCGCCAGCGGCGAGCACGTCGTCCGCCTCCACGGGATAGGAGCTGCAGTCGGGCTCCGAGCAACTGCACCATGCAGTCTGTGCTACCGCTCCATCGCAGCTGCAGCTTGGACAGGGATGAGGAACAGCCCAGTACGTCGGCGGCAGCGATGACCCACGCTGTGACCGTCACGGACACCAATGAGGACGCGGAGCAGTGCCAGACGATGGCCCAGCGAATGCTCCTGGCCACGGCCATTTGTGGTAGGTAGATGAGGGTGCCGAAAACCCATTCCCCGATCCCGCCCTGCAGTCGCTAACTTACCCACAGAGTCCCACTTGCAGGCGCTGCAGGCTCGTCTCTCGCGGCAGCAAAGGAGCCAGGGGTCCGCCTCCAATCCGTGGGGGTTTCAACGGGCCCGTCAGCGCTACCCCCTGGGGGTCAACTATCCGCAGCCGGTGGGCCAGCCACGACGCCCGGTGGATGGGTGCACCCAGGGTGTCGACGACTCCCTCAGCATTTCACTAACTCTAGGCCTGCCCTCCACGACGGCCGGGAGTCTGGTGACCTCCACCCAGAACCAAAACCAGGACCAGGAGCAGCAGATCGGCAGCAACTGCACGGAGCACACATACCTGAAGCGATCGTGGCTGGTGGTGCAACAGGTGCCGCCTGGAAAAGGATACAGGGTCCAGCGGCTGCGACATACCTTCTCCTCCCCCGAGGCCTTCACCGCCGACGAGCTGCACCTGCCATTTCCCCACTTCCTGAGCTACGGCACCAATCTTCCCCACGAGCGGAGCAGCAGCAACTTTGGCTCGGAGCTGTCGAGAGATCCCTCCAGCTACAGTGTGGGGAAGCGAACTCGCTCCAGTCCCACATGATGGTGGAGGAGATACCACCGCCTCCGAATCACAGCGAAAGCGAGAGCGATGCAGAGCAGCAGGTGTCCTGCTTTGGAGCCGTTGCCCAGCGTCGCAAACGCCGCCGCCGCTGCCGGTGGCCGGAGACGTCTCATCCAGCGCAGCTCGTCGGCTCATCGACGCAGATGACGGCATCCAATTTCTGGCCCGACAGGGATTCCCCCACCTTGCAGACCACCGCGTCCTCCTGCTCCGACCACGAAGCATCGCGTGGCACCACAATGCTGACATCGGCCTTCTCGTGTATATTTTATGGCTGTGACGTGGCGGCTGCCAACTGCAATGAGGAAGGTCAGTGTGTGGTTAATTATCAAACCCGAACCCAGCCCAGGCCCAAGCGGAATGTCAACACCCGCGATCTGTCTCAAACTGGTCAAAAAAGATTTGAGTACAGAGGAAACATTTTGTAAGGAAAATATGGGAAATTATTTAATATTTAATAATTTAATATATATTAAAAAAAAGACGTTTAATATTAAAAATTAAATTTAAATATAATCCTCTGCACCCTATGAAAGTTCAAATAATAATAAATACTTCAAGACTCAGTTACCAATCCCAAACTAATTTGTTCTCAGTGCATCTACACTGTATTATCCAAGTACCATTGAACTCTCGTCGTCGAAACCTAACTTAAAGACGAGGTGGGAGCCACAGTTAGAATCACCTGGTGGTCCAAGTCCGCATTGATCTAGAGTAACAAGACTAATAAATGTTAGTGCTCTCATTCCACGCCACCTAGGAGGTTGAGAGATTGGCGCGTTTTTTTTTGAGTGGTTTCCCCAGGAGGCCTACTCCACTTTTAATATTAGTAAATGAAATTAAAATTAAGGTATTAATTAGAGATTTTAAACTAAATATTAATAACTAAAAACTACGACTACAAATAATAAGAAAAAGGGGAAATCAGGAAGTGAAAGGCGAAAACCTCACAAACCTCACAAACTGCAGCACTCAAAACCGCCTAAAACGCCGATGACGGGTAAAAAGACCTCGATGCCGTCCCTTTCGATGTAGCTGCTATCTAATTGAAATTCCCGATCGACCGAGAGCAAACCAAGTCGCCATTTTTTCCCTATATCCTCAAGATTGTCGTTAGTGAGGAAGGCGGCCCCAAAGCTAGCGGATTCTGGGCAAAGGGAAAAATAACGTTTAGCTATGGCGTATACTTTATATATTTCCTCCAAACACAAATCCCTAGTGCTCTCATTACATTCATTTTTAGCGAATTCTAAAATCGCTTTAAACTCTTTTCTTACGTTACTTTTGAGGAAATTAAAATAATACAATTTTTTAAATATAAAATTAATTACCGTTACTTTATCTTTTTGCGCCAAAACGGCCGTGGCATGTCTGCAATCCCACAGAAGAGGGACTCTGTAGGATG